>JACFYI010003620.1:883888-895819 GCA_014898755.1 Handroanthus guayacan | reverse complement strand
TTGCTGGGTTATCTGACCATTCCAGGCAGAAACACTTCCATTTGGGTATGATGAAGGTTGTGGAGGGTTGGAATTTGGTTGTTGCTGAAATTGCGAAGATGAAGGATAAGCTTGCCCAGTGGAATTCAAAGATTGATTATCATTACTCGCCGAAAACATGTCAATAAGAGCAAGCGCATTCTGCTGAGACGCAACAGGGCTCGCTGGCTGAGGCTGTCCCACAGGAACAAGTGCCAGAGAGTTTGCTGTTGGTGAATTGAAGTCATCTCCACTCAAAAGATCTATCTTAGGATCAGCCTTTGTTGAAGTTGCCAACTGACCATTAGTTGTTGGAGGAGCAGGAAGCAATAACTGCGTCCCTAGGCTAGTACTAGATGTAGATCTGCAAATGGTGCATTTGGATCTAAGACAAACAGCATATGACTTATGTTTTCAATTTCAAGAACATATATAATAGCCAGACATTGATTATTATCAGACGCACAAAAGGAATATCAAGTTTAAACTCAAAAAGAAAATTTACAAAAAATCAATAACAGAAAAGGTGAATGACAAAAAGAATCATGTTTTAAAGCCAGGGTCAACCAAATGCCAGCTCACAAAACTTCATACTTCGGTAAATAAGTCATATTTTTTCTTAATACGACATTAATAATATCGCAAATCATGAGGTCATTTGTAAATGTACCAGTACCCTTGAATTCCCCACCTGTTCACTTCTGAGAAGGGAAGAGGTAGAACTGATGAACAATTTATACTAAAATGATGTCCATACAGCGGAAGAAATCAGTCAAAAAAGATATACAAACTCATATCAGCTCTCAAAAAGGAATTTAATATGTAAGACAATGTTTTTCCAAGCAAAGGAGTCTTGATGCAGTCGATACATTTCCTGTAACATCAATTATTTTCTTCTTAGCCAGCTTTAAGGTTACATGTGCAAAGCTCATCAAGAAACATTTCAGCAGTTCAGAGTTAATAAAAGTTATAGTACTAAATATCTGAGTAGGTAATAACAAACGCCATCACACAAGGAGGGCATATCCAATATTAATCCACTCATATGTAAAAGGTAGTATCCGAATTTACCCTCCATCTCTTTGTTTGCCATCACCCGTGTCAATAAGAGGAGCATCAACAGCAGCCAAAGATTTAGCAGGCTCAGGTTTTGGCTTCTCTAATTGAACAGAGGTAGCTCCAGAGGCTATTGATCCAGAGGCAATTGATTCATGCTTAGCCAGTACACGCTGCAAGTCATCATTCAGTGCTAATCCTTGGCATAACAGTGATTCATCCCTACATTAGGAGACACAAACAGAAAGCATTACAGTTAAAATGACACTTGTGCTTGGATCAAACTCATCCAATATCACATTGCAAACAATACTACAGCTGCGAAGGGGGCACATTGTTAAGGGGCATATACTCAAAGACTGTATCACATTCCAGCAAGTTCTCCATAATCAAGTACAATTAATCTTTCTAAGGACACATCAATACTTTGTAGGACAGAACTACTTTCTCTATTAGTATAAAAACATGACTCGATAGAAAAGATTCTCAAGCACCCTACTGTAGGCATACAACAGGATGCAGCAAAGCCGAAATCCCCCTTCACCACCAAATGAAATTCTGCATTCACAACATGTTACTGCTGTGGAAAACAATTTTCTAGTTTAACCGCGGCCAACAGGGCTTTTTCTGCCTTAGCCAGTTGTACTTTCCATTAGTAAATGAATCTTTCAAATAAAGGTAACAATCTTACAAATATAAGAAAGTTCACCCAACTCACATGGGATGGAAAAAGCTGCTCAGACCCAAAGATTTCACTATCAGGGATCCAGCACTGACAATTGACCGCACAGAATTTGCTTACCAGACAGCTGAATAGATCACTTCCAAACAAATAAATAAACAAGAAATAAAACAATATCCTTGACCAGTTATTAGAGGGCATATCATCTATTCCATGGTTCTATTCGAGGTTCACACTATTTTTCTGAGGACTAGTAATATAGATGGGTGTGCAAGAACAGGTGGAATGTGGAGAGGATCCAAATCAGAACTAAACAAATAACATGCAAGCAGAAGGGGAAGTAAACAAGGCCTTACGAAGTCGAGTTAACAAGGTGTACCACTCTTTGCTTGTAGGTACGACACTGTTCCACCAGATCAACAATGACCTCCTGCTTGAGTCCCTGCTCGATGATGACAAGCAATTCAATATCTCAAAATCTAATGCAGTGAAACTTTTGTAAAGAAATTGATGGATAACATGATAAAACTATACATCCAATAGCTTCATAAAGAGCAGGAGGAAGCACATCTCAATCTTGTAAAATAAAATATCCCCATCCCACAAATTTTTCATGGTCACTTCCCATACTGAGTACCAGCATCTCCATTTGACTACTTTGTTGCTCAAATACTTTCAAGCAGCTAAAGCTCATAGTCAGAAATTTTTCCATCCTATGAAGTTATCATAATTCATACCTCTTTGTTGCCAGGGTCTAAAGCATTCAGCATTTCCGCAAGGACATCCATGATACCACGTGCATTCTGGAGTTCTGCCAGGCTGACATAAAAAGCAGCCAGAAAGAACAAGAATCAGAAAACTACAACCAAGAATGTAACGCCTCAGAATAGATGTATCGCTATATTTATCAAGGAATTAGCTCATGCAACTTCTTATTTCATATTCCCCAACTGCAATCAGCAAGTACCCCTAGGTTTCCACAGCATATTACAAGAAAGAAGATCCCATGCCATTAAAGCTACATTTCACCAGATGCATAGCACATGTAGTTTCTTAACTCAAACAATAGGATGTCTTAAACATCATAACAATTTAAAGATAGGGAATTGATAGATGTCACACCAGCTAACGAGACGGGTATCTTCGTTCAGCAAGATATTATGAAAAATGCGTAAAACAGAACTTGGCTTATTGGTTGTTCAACTTTGTTATTGCCTAGAACAAAACTCTCAAATCTCAATTCACCCAATTTGTTCAAGCATTTTTTGACATAGGTTCTTTAAAATGTGTGCTTTTCTCCACACAGGAGAAGCTCAATGGGTTACTTCACCCACAAAAAGCCAATGAGGTAACAATAGATCAATTAGCAACTCTCTACCAGTATTTACAAACTTCTCAAAACAACATGAAGCAATAAAGGGGAGGTCAAGAAGCTGCAGGTATTTTAAGGACAAACTTTATAGTTTCACATTGTGACACCAGATATTATGCTAGCTGAAAAGGCGATAAGGCTTTACACATTTCCGATCAGAAAGACCATGTGTAATTATGCAATGCCACAAAAAATCTGAATGTGACCAGTCCAGAATAATGCACCTCAATGTCGGAAATTCAGCTTCCACAGAAGATTCAGCTGCATCTGGGCGGAATTCAGGATTGCGAAGATTTTGTGGATAAGATGTCAAGGGATGTGTTTGTGGTGGTGTGAAGACAGGAGCTGACCTCTCAGATCTCTGAGGGAAAACTGCCCCTAGACGCTGATAAGCATCCACAAATGGAAGGAATGTGAAGGAATAAACACTGCATCATATGCATCAAGAAATGAAAAAAGTAAAATAACCAGGTCAGTAAAACCTAGCATGACATACCAATAACTCCTGGTATGCCGCAAAGTACTGCGGATATCTTGCCCTTGGTCCCCCAAAAGCTTCTTGCCAAGTATCTATTAGAATCAATATCTTCTCTTTTACATGAAAGTCTGGCTGTAGTAACAAATCTGATGTCACTAATATATACATCAAGACAACGACGCATCCTAGCGACAATCTATGAATTATATTACCTTCTTTTTCACGATTTTCACCATCTCATGAGGTAAATCTTTCTCAGCAACGTGCATGTGGACAATATCACCGCAGTTCTTCACAATGGTCTCCAATAACTGGAAAATGAAACGAGAACATTTTCAACTGACTGAGTAATTTAACACAACGCCTTCCACTAGAAGAATGTGTGTCTGCTACAGGAAAGGATTTAATAAGCACATTTAACAGCAGACAGTTTATGGCAAGAGATTTATGCATTATTCCCTTCCGTTACGTGTCCACAAATTAATGAAATAAGAATACGAACATGCGTCTACTTTCAATCACTCAGAACCATTTGGACAAAAATAATCCTTCTCCTCTTTCCCAGTCGCCCAGACTTCCATGAATCAGTCCCAAATAGTATATGTCCCCTCCAGCAGCTAATTAGGCAAGGATCCACAATTTACTAAAAGCAGGATGCAGGAACTCAAAAAGTATAATCCTCACTAGTTTCTTCAGAGTTCTCGCAAAAAATTAAAGAGTCATACATAGAGATGTAATATAATATTCTCATCTAAAAATACGACCAAAGTTGTTCGCCTTAGTTTGTCTTTGTCAAGAATGATTCATGAAAAGTTAGACTAATTTCTTTTATACTCTTCGGCTGTTCGAAAGCATCAAATTGCACATGGTAAGAGAAGCTCTTATTATCAATCAAAACGTGTTTGACAGCAAACCAATAGGTATGCATTTGTTTCATTGTTTGATAGGTACATATCCAAACCTGTTCGCATATTATGACAGGAGAAGGTAAATGTTCAGGAAAGGAAAATAAAGCTTACTGTTAAAGCAAGAAGCTGGACTTTTGGATTTTTGCTACTGAGACGCTTCTTTATACCCCTTACAACATCTTTTGCTTGTCTGAAACAAACAAAAAGTGAACATAAGCTTACAAAAGGAATTATTACTTAAAAAGGGTAAAGTGAATTGCACTGCGCATCAAGTGCCAGAATTTTGCTGCATGAAGGAAGAGACAAAGTTCTAAACTAAGAGGGGTAGACAAATATTTCTAGACCTTCTCCTGAATTATCCCCACACCCCTTCTAGTCCATCATGTCGAGTTAATTTCTCCTACCCTAAGTTTTACTTCTCCATGGTAATTATAGTATTATATGAGCCCAATTTAACCATATCAAATTGTCTATTCTAGTCATTCAAATGATTGGCAGCAATCATTTTAACATTTATTCTAGCCAAATTTAACATGTATTTCAACATTGATCATGTTGTAAACTGCAAACGTGGGTATATGCAAATGATTAAAATCACAAACAACACAAGCAATCATTTTTTAACCAAAAAAAAAGGTAAAGCAAAATAACAATCTCAAAGTACTAGTTCAAGTGAAATCAAGCAACACCAAACTACTCACATGCTAGACATCTAACTCGAAATTTCAATTATTCCACAATTCCTGGTTTATTCAATTCAAAGAGAATAAAAGAAGCAATTGCCAGTTCATAAAATTCCCATAATTACATAAAAACCAAAAAGAAAACTCCCAAAGCAACATACTAATTCTTATCCTACAGTAAACAAGCCTGTCGTTTTCAACGCCAAAATGAACTAAAAACCCAACTAAACAAACCAATTAAAAAAAAAAAAGAAAGAGAAAAGAAAAACGAGAAGAAAAAATTACGCAAGATCGCGATTGCAAATATCACAGATCTCTATATTCATAGCCCAATCTGGACCGATTAGCATATCACTCGTCGCTCTTTCCACCAAAGGATTCACCATCGTTTCCCCCTCAATCCGCAAAACCCTTGCCGGAAACAAATCCCGAAACCAACAAAAGAAGTCGACGCCTCACCGCCGGCAAAAATATATCCAAGAAACTCCACAAAGACCCCCCGAGAATTGAATATCCTTAAATAAACAATATTGAAACAAAAGATGAGACAAATTTTGTTATCTCGGGGGATCCGATCGCTGGTTTCTATCAGTTCTGTTAAGATTTTTACTGAAATTGGAGAAGGGGAAAATTGTTTTTGGCATAAATTATTAAATTGGGGAAAACCAATAACAATAAGACACGTAGATTTATATTGTGTCGTTTATTCTGATGATTGACTTCGCCGACTATTTGGATCGGACGGTGAAGGTTGTTTCGAAGAAAATAGCGTTATAGCAGGTTCGGTGGGCCATGTCAGCTTGTTGTTTGGAGGTGTTTTGCAATTATTGGTGTCTTGTGGGCTAATAATAAATTAATAATTCGCCTTCCCCTTTTTTTAACAAAATAAGATTAATACGTTCAATATTGTATAATTATAGCAATATATTATATTAATAATATTCGAAAATTAATAACTAATAGGAAAAGTTTTAATAGAACTATTATATAGTAAAAAGTTGAGTAAAGTTACTATATATTTAATAAATGAAAAAGAAAAAACAACACACATTAGGTGGGAATTGAGTACATAGCCTCCATAGGTTGAGAATAATTCTTATTCTCCTTGTTTTTGTCTTTGGGACTGAAAAGAAGTTGCAAGTGGATTAGTTATCTATAAATGGATGTGATCATTTGGAAATTAAATATTATTTTTCTGTGGTAGAATTTGAAAGCTGAAGTTTTATTTATATTCACGAGTCATGCAATTCCATGTCAATGAATTAAGAGTAAATTAATCATATTTTAATAAAAAAATAGTTTGCCTAACAATCTTATTAATTAAAAAATGTATTTTTTATTAAATAAAAAAGATTCACGAGTGTGAGCTCTGACTTTCAAACTATAGTATAGTGTAACTTGTATTAAGAATTTAATTTGAGCTTCCAACATGGAAAGTATTGTTGATTGGGTTGAATTTTAATTAAATTTTTAACTTTCTCGACGAAATTAAATATTCTCATATTAAAAATTTATGCAGACAAACATGATCTAAAATTTTTACTGGAATCATATCCACCTCGATTCAAATCTACCATAGAATCATATCTACTTTCATTTAAATTTTTAGTGGATTGATTTTGCATTGAACATCGATATCCAATCAATCAACTGAATGCATGATTCTGTATTCTACTATAAATATCATCATATCCCTCAATTTTGATCCAAATTTTAGTAGGACCAATCGATTGAATACACAGTTACGTATCCTACTGTAAATACCCTTACTTTAAAATGAAGGTACGCGTTTTATTACAAGGTATACGATCACATTGCAAGCAAACGAAGGCTTTGCTTTTGACTAAATTAGTTTCCCCCTTTTAGATATTTTAATTAATTTAAAAAACCACTTTGGTATCATGGCATCATCATCTCCTTTATAAAGGATGGCTGCTAAAGTACTTAATAATAATTAAATATGAATGGAATCTATTCCTTCTCTTGCAAAGCAATGGCTTTAGTGAACATCAAGGAGGTAAGTAGACAAATATACATTTCCATCAAGAGGAAGTATATGGCATGCACTTAATAGCCCTAGGCCAAGTCAGTCCCAAAACATAGAGGTCCCATTTCTTCGAAGTATTGCTCCACTAGAGGGAATTTTATCCTCGAAAAAGTGTCTCGATGGTTACGAAAGAATGCTTTAGCACAACTGTGTTGTTTTCGTCTATTTTTATGATGTGGACAATGAAAAATACTTCACATGGATGGACCTCTGCGATGACTCAAATCAATTGTCAAATACAGAGGTTCAATCTCATCAAGTTATTGCTGTATTCAAATACATATTCGGTAGAGGTTTTATTTCAAAAGGCACCTCAGCCAACGAAAGGGTTGAAAGAGGAGACTTCAGTATATTAACTACCTCATACTCCTTGACTTGTCCGATTGCGACCATGAGAAAACCTCGACACTATTGAGCATCTAAATTCGATAACGGATTTGAGTCATGATCTGTCATAATTCACGTTCATAAAATCAACTGCTTAAAGAGCCATTTCAACATGCAATTATGATTCTTACAGTATTGTTTGTGCACAAATGATACATACAAACGGAACCGGAACTCAGCATCTTCAACCATTGTCATTATGGAGAGAAAGGAAGTCAAATCTGGTCAGTATGGAACGGGAACTCTTACTGTGGGTGGTCCGGATTTCATGTCCTCCAAGATAAGATTTAGAAGAGACTGTGTCACTGGACCTTCTTTACCTGCCGAAAAAACGAACTTTTCGGGTCAACCAAATGACAAACAGGATCAATATTTGATGCTTGAGGCGAAACGATCATCATCTATCACAAGGAAGCATCAAGGAACAATTGGATCTCATGTGCAGAACTATGTTAAAAAAGACGGATTTCTCCTGGAAAATATCCAAAAGCTCTAATGAATACCTCCACCAACCCGAAAACCAACCCTCAAGTAGATCCATTCCATGAATACACGTGGCATCATCCTGTGATGCCAAGCACGTTCATACTAGGTTATGTCAAACAAGCACTATAAATACCTCAAATTTGATTCAGATAGATGGGCTTTTTGTAGATTTCTAGCCAAGATCTACGACGTTTAATTAAATTATCAGACATCTACTAATTTAAGCATAAAAAATTTTCAGGGTTAATAACTACCTAAACTCCGACTAGATTCACTTGGAGATCTTACAACCAAATGGAGAGACCCGAGTTTGACTTGTGGAACTACCCTAGATAAGGGTCTTCCCTATTTGGATAGATATCATTGTGGCATCTACATCTACTGAGAAGCAAATTGTCATGCTAAAATCATCAAATGACGCCGAAAAAGAAAAGAGCTTACCATCACCAATAACTTGATCATCCCACTGCACCACCGGACGAACGAGAACTCCACTACCAATAAGCATCATTTCATCTGCCTTTTTGCCTTCCTCCACAGTCACATCTCCTACTTTTGTCCCTCGAAGTTTTCCCTCCTTGACCAAGCCTTCCGCAAGCACTAACACCCTCTTCGCTGTACAACCACTAAGAATCTTATCAAACCGAGGCATCAGAAGTTCCTTTTCCTTTGTAACAAAAGCCACATTCATATTAGGCCCCTCAGCAATATACCCATCTTCATCCAGCCAAATTGCTGCATAAGAATCATTTGCTTCAGCCTCCATCTTTGACAGTGCATTTGGAAGATAATTCACACTCTTCATAACAGCAAATTGGGGAGGTTTTATTGGGACCGATGAAGTTATTACTTTGATGCCCTTATGATCGGAGGGCGATAAATCTTGGATTACGATTGCAAAAAGAGACGACTTATGACAGCCCGAGGGAGATAATTGGAAATCACCCGGTCCTGCTGAAAGCCAATATCTTAGCGATCCTTTTCTGCACTTTGAAGCACTTACAGTTTGTATGAGTATTCTTCTAATGGTTTCCCTATCGAAGGGAAGCTTTATCTTGGCCATTGCTGCTGAACCTAGGAAACGATCAAGGTGTTGGTCCAACTCATAGAGATATCTGAAATGCCAAGATAACCGAAGATATTACCTAAAACCACAATAACATCGGTATCAAAAGGCATAAATATTCACTCTTTAATAAGGCATCAGTACTCTTTTGGTGTGTTTTCATGTAAAATTCCTGAAATGCCCTCATAATTACAACATATTGGGATTACTCACAACCAGTAACAGTAACAGCGACAATCAATAACTTACAACTCACTACTGCCAGTTTATAATCCCGTGATTGTAAATTGATTATTAGATGTAAAAGCATCGAGTGTACAACAACTACTAGTTTACACTAAGGCCAGAATGAGGAGACTGAACAAGTACTGACCCGTCCATAATGGCTGCAGTATCGAAAACTCCGTGTCCTCTATGGACCATGTGATCATCCATTGGGATAACCATTGCTGCTGGATCAGTTGTTATTCCACCAAAAATGCTAGAATACATAGCCAAATATTGCTGCTTGCTCTCGTAAGTTTCCCGAGTTGTTCGTAATCTTTCAATTGCCTTTCAAAAGGTCAAACTCAAATAGTTAAAAAGCGAAACTCCCCTAGCAATCCAATGCATTAATGAGTAGACCTGATGTGGTTCAAAACATGCCTAATGATCCTTGCTTTGCAGAGCGTTTGCAACATTTCAAAAAAGTGTTTTTCAACTTTTAGTTGAAATTTAAATGATTTCAACAAAGTGTTCTTGCAACTTTTTCTACCACATTTTCACTCCTATGAAAGCAAAGGTTCTAACACACAATATTTATAAGAAAAGGGGGAAAAGTTCTAGCACACAGAAAGAAGGCAAAAGAAAACAAACCAACCTCTGAGCAAGAAAGAATTGGGACATCAGATATTTGAGAGAATTCTGTTTTGAAGCACCAGAAAATAACATCAGAATCCGTAACCATGTACACACAAGAAACTAATCATAATATCACATCACAATTTAGAATCTTAAAAGGCAATTAACTAGTCCGACAACCTAAAAAGACGGAAAAAAACATCTTCATTATAAGTGTTCGATAATCATACTATTACCAGAAGAAAAGTGGGTTGGGATTGAGTTCTCCACAGCCTTTGATCGGCCGCGAGTGCTGCCAAGTGTAATAAGCTGCAATAACCCAGACCCATTTCTCGAAAATGAGAGATTTTTCGAGACAGAAGATGAATTGAGTGAGTGAGCAGTGGGCTTTGATTGGAAGAACGAGGTTGCTGAGATGGGATTGAGAAGAGCTTTTAGAGACGCCATAGAAACGTAATAAACGTTGACTCCGTTTACTGTGCGAAATCAGAGGCTCTAATATCAGTAATTACAACTCAAAACACAGTTCTGATATCTGTAATCACAACAACATTTGTCGAATCGTACGGTAAAAAGAAAATGATATATCCTTTTGAATAGTACGATGTTTCTGTTTGTCAATTTCTTCTCAACTTCTTGGTTTTGTTAATGAATGTAGATTCCAGAGGGCAGAGACATGGCCGGCCGACTGGCCGAGTAGAAGAGTCTCCAGATACGTAATACATTTTATTTTATTATTATTTACAAGAAGGCGCTACGATATATTTATTTATTTAATTTTTTAATTTGTTGGATAAATTGAGTGTTACAATATAACTAACTTAATATTAGACCATGTTATAAATTTCACTAAAATTATTTAGGGAATAAATTGTTTTTGTTAGGAAGGGTTTGATATGGATAAAGAAGTGGAATTATGACATTTCATCCCTCTCATTCGAACAAGCTTTTAATTTTATTTTTATTTTTTTAGATTACAACATGAAGGAGATAAGAGTAACGATATTACTGATAAATTTTAACTTAGATCAACGACTTTGTAAGCCACATCCCTTACTACCTGAGTTGGCTGTTGATCCCCATTTAACAAGCTATTACAGATGTGGATTGATCCAAAACTAATTCCGAGCCTGCATTGTTCATTGGACGTTGATGGATTATAATAACACCACTAACCATTGACAATCTCTTCTAGGAAATTATTTTGGTGTTGGAGATAATAACAAAACTATCCCTAAACTTACAAAGGAAAATACTCCCCAATGTCACTGGATATTAAGCCCAAAGATATAATTTATACACATAATGTACACATGTTTTAACAATTAAATAACAACAAGATGTGTGAGACATATTAATCTCAACCTCAATATCACGTATTAGATAAAATTGGACTTCCAAAATTTCATATGATCCAACACAGTCCAATTTTCCTATATTACTTCATCGCTAAATCAAATGAGGGCCTAGAACATGATTCAAGTATGATTAGACCCCTCATCGACAATGAATTGATAATTAAAATATATATAATATAATTTGAGAGAAATCGTGATAATGATATTAATAAAACTATTTGCACATGTTCTTACGTGAATTAATACGCACATTTTCACTTGAATTGCTTGTCGATATAACTTTTGGCATACTGTATCACCGCATAAAAATGGACTAGAAACATATGAATACATATATTTCATGTCAAAATATATTAAAAAAATTATAAATATCTTCCTATATATAAGTTTTTCCTTAATCAGTGGTGTCACTTAAATTGTTATATCATTACATGTATTACTTTTGAAATGATAAAATAATTAAAAAAAATTATAAGCATAGATATAGACATAGAGTTTGAATTGATGTAATTCCCCATTGCATAAAAAGGACGCCAATGCAATTTTAATC
>JACFYI010003620.1:847158-875920 GCA_014898755.1 Handroanthus guayacan | reverse complement strand
CTAAACAAGCTACTATTCAGTAGAAGAAAATGCTCCACACGCATCCGGGGAGAATCGAACTCATGACCTTATGGTGTCTTGTTGTGAATTGGTGGCCTAATTCTTATGAAATTATGTTTTCCATTCCTATTATTAAAGCTAAGGAAAAAACCAACTGTTAAAGCATAAAAATTATAGTTCCTTGATCCATCAAATGAACAAATTCTTAGCAAAAGTAGCCATTCTACTGTTCCATCATGTACGTTCCTATTTAGCGCATTTTTCAGATCTGATGATCAATTTGACCTCTTCTTTGATTCCAGGACATGGTTCATGTTTTGGAATCCAAACCAGCAAAACAATATGGGGATTATTTCATGCGTCAAATTGTCAAGGTAAAAAGCTGTCGGCTCGTGGCAGCAGATATCGATTTTTTCTTTTTTTGTACAATGAAATACAGTACTAATCCTTCTTTCTACGTATATATTCCTGCAGCTTGAAGGTATAATGACCGATGTCGACAGGATAAGGCTAGAGTGAGCCTTGTATACTTTTAGGCACAACTAACCACAAACAAGCTCGAAAGGAGTAAGAAAGGAACTGGGGCAGTTTCTTCCAGTACAATTTTTGGGGCCTTATTTAGATTCTAGAATGTAGTCTTTTCTACTGTTGTACCCCATTGAAATCATATATTATCCATTCTTTTCTTGAATAGCATTTACCAGAACTGCTAGTATTAATATTCTGAGTGCAATTTTGTAATATTAGAGACTATTGAACCCTAATTTTCATTCATCTACGCCCCTTGAGTCGTCACTGGTGAATGCTATTGACAGATTCAACCCCACCTCTATTTGCTATTAATTATCTAGGTTAGGAATAGGGCGGCTATCCTGATCAGACGTAGCCTTGGGTTAGTTTATCAAAAAAAAAAAAAAAAAGGACGTAGCCGTTGGGGCACTTGTCGAGGAAATTGGTTTTGGAATCCTGTGGTTGAAAATAAGATAATTCTCTAGATTTTTATGTTAATTGTTGTTAGCTATTTAATTGAAATAATTGTTGTGCCTTTAGAATCATGTGTAGGGTTTATTATCTTCGGGTTTGATCTGGCCTAATTATGATGAAATATTTCATGTGGTGTTGGAAATTATAATAACGTTCCTGTAATTAGATTAATAAGGAATTTATTTATAATATTTTAATCAATTTGCATACTTTAAAGAGACTTAAACGTAATATGTTGGGTACATAATTATAATTTTTTTGATAGTATTTGTAAAATTAAATAAAAAATTCAAGATCATTGAGTCCCGACAGTCCCGAATGATTGTGCTGCCTGACTTATAGAGCCTGTGGGCCACCACTTGGGGTGCATTTGAGTGGCTATGGCCTATGGGCTTTTGATTGTCCACAATTCTTCAAAGAAGTGGCCCAAATTGTGCATCGTTTTTAATTAGACGCGAGGAATCATTGGGTAGAGGACGCCGCTAGTTCGTTGTATGTCATTAGTAAACTAATGCTTTGGTTCCCTCAAATTAAAATAAGAAGAATTATGCCAAATTATGTGCATTGATTATTACATTTGACTATTACGTGCTCTTTTATCTAAGATAAATACTGACTTCTTCAAATTATATTCAAATTTCAATAATGTTACGTTGAAGGGGTCAATGTTTGTGTCAGTTGATTCAAATGTATGATATATTCGTGACAAAACAGTGGAGTTCAAATATCGCATAATTGGAGGAGGTTGAAACTTGAAAGTTAATTCTAATGCTTCCTTCATTCCTCCTTACAAAATGAATAAATAAATAAATAAAAAGAAATTAACAAATAAAAAAGATCCATACATAAATATGAGGTGAAATTTAAAAAATAGAACATAAAACAAATGGAGAAAAATAGGAATGCGCACCGCATGCTATCGCAATTTCACCACGCACGTACTAACAAAAAGTTGGAGCACGCGATCAACGCGAGCAAAGTTGAAATTATAATAATATATCAGAAGATTTGTTTGTCCATTTTTGTCATCCAACTCGCTCTCACCCACATCTCTTTTAAGGTTTCTTGATTTCTTCTGCCACAAATTGATAACTATTTTTATATAATAAAAATTAGGGATAATTACCTCAATACCCCTCGAGGTTTGACGTGGTTACTAAAGTGTCCTTGTGGTTCGCGTAATTGCAATAACATCTTGAGGTTTAAATTAACTAACCAGAGATGCACTTCTAATGTCTTAGCCAGTTTGATAGTTTTTGGAAAGTTTAATTGTAATATGTAGAGGCTATCGCTATTTAGATAAAGTGACACCGCCTTCCTTTTTCATCAGTAAGGTGTAGGTTCGAGTCCCATCGATAGCGTGTTGGTGTTTGTCTATCGTATAATAGCATTTATTTACCGAATGGTAGTTTAAAGTATTTGAATTGTGTTTAGTTAATGGATTTGTTTTTTAGAATATATTAATATAATGATATTAATGTATGGTTGAATGTAATCACTTTTAAAACAAATTGTAATATGTAGAGGGTGTTAATGTAATTTGCTAAACTACAAAAAAAAATTTCTATAATTAAATTAACATTTGACGTTTAAATTATTTGAAGATGTACTTGTAATGTTTTAGTCAATTTGTTAGTTTTTAGAGAGTCTATTATAATATGTAGAGGATGTTACTACAGAAAATATTTCTATACTTAAACTAAACATAAGGGATATTGAGGTAATATCCCCAAAGTGTGTTACATATAACTATAAATATACATATATATATATATAGCTCCAAAGTGTGGTACATATAACTATAAATATATATATATATAGCTCCAAATGCAGAGGTGAAGGTGTCCTTGCCATTCTATTGCCTTTCTCCAGGAAACTCATAAACCTTTTAGTTCACAAAATTCTTTCATAGGCAGGAGGGAGGCACCATGACCAACACCACCGCACCAGGAGTCATAACATGCAAAGGTATGTTTTGATCCCTCATATTATCATATTCTATATTTTCATTTCTCTGCCACAAGTCATACTTTAAGCAAGCACTGGCAATCAAATAGTTCGTTCGTTAATGATTTTATAATGAAAATAACAGATCGAAAGATGTTCGTTGAGCTCTTGTGGCTCGGCTCATGCAGTGCTAGCGTTGACGAAAAATACTATTTGGTTAATCTTGTTGCTAAACGCATGCTTGTTTCAAAGGTCATGCCGTAACTAATTCAGACTATGTTTGGTGTCATAACCTGTAGTAATTCTAGAGCTAATATGTACAACAAACTTCGACTTATGAAAAATCATAAGGCCCACAAGAATGAAGAGATTTTTGGAGTCAAGTTAGCATAGGCTTCTTCTTATAGAGTCATGAATGTGTTTTTGCAATATTGGTTGCAGCTGCTGTGCTAAGGAAATCAGGGGAGCCAGTGCAACTGGAAGAGATTCAAGTTGATCCTCCAAAATCCTCTGAAATTAGGATTAAGATGCTGTGTGCAAGTATGTGCCACACTGATATCCTATGCTGCAATGGCCTCCCTGTTGTAAGTATATTTATATTTGTATATATATATATATTCAAAAAAAAAAAAAAAACTTTGACTTTCTATTATACAATATATGTTGCTGATTATTTGTGTATCTTGCTTAATTTCCTTTAATTTACGTTTGATTCTCTTTATTTTTTCAGCCTTTGTTCCCTCGGATTCCTGGACATGAAGGAGTAGGGTAATTTACTTCTCCTAATTCGAAGACAAACATTAACGCGTACTTATAACTTCGAAAGATGGATGCTAACATTGTTATTAGTTCCCATTTTGGATCTTCTATTCCAATTCATTCGTCTCCTACTCCGTTCTATAGATGCTAAACATATAGCATTCACAATTCTGTATTTTTCCAGAAAAAGAAAATAGAAAATGAAGCACTATTTTTGGAATAGAGTATCCTAATTGATTAATCAGTTCCACAAACTAAAAGTGTACAAAATTCTGAAACTGCAGCATGATTGAAAGTGTTGGAGACAATGTGACACACCTCAAGCCAGGAGACATAGTGATGCCACTCTACCTAGGAGAATGTGGAGATTGCCTAAACTGCAATTCAGGCAAAACAAATTTATGCCACAAATACCCTCTTGGTTTCAGTGGTCTTATGGCTGATGGCACATCAAGAATGTCTGTTGGAGGGGTAAAAATATATCACCATTTTAGCTGCTCAACTTGGTCTGAATATGTTGTTATTGAAGCCAATTATGCAGTCAAAGTGGACCCAAGAGTGTCTCTTCCGCATGCTAGTTTCCTTTGCTGTGGTTTCACTACTGGTTTTGGATCAACTTGGAGGGAAGCTAACATTGAGAAGGGCTCAACTGTTGCTATTATTGGCCTTGGTGCTGTTGGACTTGGGGTAAGTAATTGTGTAGAGTTTTGATGTGGGTATTATTGAGATTTTGGAATTTTGAAGTTAGTGAAGATGATGGTTTATGAGGGATTCGGAGTTGTTCAACAGGGTTGTTAAGAGGGTTTGTGGGGTCAATTTATTTGTATGGAAAACTCGGGTCAGGTATGCAGGTCGTGTGTTGATTTGAAGAGATTAGTGTCTTGATTTGAGAGCACATAGTTCGAAGTGGGTTCACAAGGTTGCAATGAAAATCCCGTAACATTTATTCAATAGGGTGGGATATTGAAAATGGTTGTATTTGCAAGTAGAGAATAAGTGACAAGTATATATTTATGTAATTAAATTTGGATATTTATAATTTGAAAGACCACGACCTTATCATGCCAGGTCCTCATTAGTCTTACTAAATTATATGACGCGTTCACATCTACTACTCCTAAATAGACGTGGTGGCATGACTAGGATAGATCACTTGATGTGATGACCTCTATTGCTCCTAGATAGACTTATTTAACAGTGCCGATTGGGCACCGATTCAATTTGTTAGATGTGTCGTGAATCCAATGAAGTGTTTGGATATCTTACGAATAGCAAGGGCAAATAGGTGAAACGACCTATTTACCCAAGTCTGATAAAATGTTTGGGTCCTTCACAAAAAAACAGGGGCAAATAGGTGAAATGATCTATTTGCTATGCCCATAAATTCCCTAATTGGATTACCTTCAATTTGCTATTTACCTGATTTTCTTTTCTCTGGAAACACAAATTAAATGCAGGCTGTAAAGGGAGCTGAAATGCAAGGAGCCTCGAAGATAATTGGGATAGACATAAATGATTTCAAGCATGAGAAAGCAAAAGCCTTTGGGATTACAGACTTCATAAATCCTAAAAATTCTGACAAATCTGTATCAGAATTGATCAAAGAAGCCACTGGTGGACTTGGTGTGGATTTCTGCTTTGAGTGCACTGGCGTCCCTGACCTCCTCAATGAAGCCATTGAGGGCTCTAAAGTGGTATGATTCAATTTTTAATAAGCTAATTAAGCACGCTTTGTTTGTGGATGCTTCTGCTTTGGAATAAATTGATTTTCATTTAGATCATGTTGTGAGAAGTTAATAATGAAAGTAAGTAAGAAAAATTACAAGCTTTGCGAAGGCACACATTTATAGAAAGCTATAGCGAGTGTTTGAAGAAATAAGTAATTTTACTCTTCGAGTTTTATATTATGAATAACTATCTTGTCCTTAAAAAATATTACCACTTTGCTAGAGAAGGAATTATAATATTGTCATTTAGCTGTTCTGATAGAAGTCACATGACCTCATACTCTCAATAAGCAATTTTTAATATGTTAAGTTGAAAGGCTAATAGTAAAAGCATTGTCAAACACTTTAAGTATTTGACGGACCATTTTTTATTTTTTATTTTTGAACTTTGGGAGGGAATTGAACCCTTAACCTTCCGTTATAGAAGAAATAATATAAGAAAACGTCGGTATCACTTCACATAAAGGGCTTCGGTAAGTATTTGACGGACTTTACCGACTAACTATCTTGTTCTTATATATAATCAGGGACTTGGGACAGTAATTTTTATTGGAGCAGGACTTCAGAAAAGTGGGGAACTCAACTACATTCCCCTCTTGTGTGGTAGAACTGTGATTGGATCCATTTATGGTGGTGTAAGACCTCAAACAGATCTTCCAACAATTGTTGAAAAATGTGTCAACAAGGTAACATATGTATTACTTTCATCGAAATTATCATTAATTTATTCAAAAAATTCAACTTTTTTTGTGACTTAAAAAAGTTATTACTTGTGATTTATGAACAGGAAATTGATCTTGATCAGCTGAGTACTCATGAGGTTTCACTTGCTGAAATTAACAAGGGATTTGAGTACATGAAGGAGCCAAATTGTGTCAAAGTTGTCATCAAGTTTTAAGAGAAATTCACCAAATTAATTTCTTCCCATTTTTCTTTTTCTTTTTTTTTTGGGTGTGTGTGTATGTGTGTGATATGAGGCTGTATAATATCAGTTAGTGATATCTGCAATAAGAAGTTGTATTTGCTTCAGAATTATTATGGGTATTTTAATTCTGATTTGGGCAGCAATAGTATTATGGGTTTATGGGCTTCTCATGAATGGGAGTAACTAAACTCCAGTAAATATAAATTTTATATAAATTGCTCGGCAAATTCATTTATGGTACCTTTTATTAAAAAGCATAGAAGAATTATTAATAGCATTGATGTATCAATTATGTCCTCAAAGATCTAAAAATAATTGGACTGACTAAATAAAGGAAATGGGCCTCTAGATCCACAAGCCTATGTCCCACATCTGAAGAATCGAAGGGCTTGAGATAGTTTATAAGTTATCTCCCTTCTTTTACTTTTTGAGGTGTTTTTTCAAGACAAAACTCTCCACCATGAGTGCTGAAAGACAATACCTCGAAACGATTGATCATTTCATGTCGGACGACAAATTTGGACAACATCGAGGATAGATATTGTATAGCTTTCAATCAAAGTGAAAGGAAGAAATTGTTGGCTTTAAAATTATAGAAGTAGGGGTGAAAAAATTGGGGTCCTTCAATTAGTTGTTTGGTGCTCATTTGAATTTTAAAATTCCTATGTGTTCGCCGATACTTCAAGTCTTTAATGTGTGTGAAATATAAGGTTTTGAGAATGTTTTTTGTTTTTTTTTTTTCAAATAGAGAAAACAATATTTGCATCCTCTTCATTTAATTTTTTTTTTTTATATAACTATTAGTACCTACCTGTTGATATTGAATTTTTTGATAAATGCTTTTGGCATTATTTGGTGAAAAATATAACAAAATTTTAGACAATAAAAATTGAACCATATACGAAGAAATGAAGTGTAACTTTTACAATATATATTTTCGTAGGAAAGAAGGAGAAATGAGTAAAATCGATCTATATACTTATAAATGAAGTGTAACTTTAACAATATATATTTTCGTAGAAAAGAAGGAGAAATGAGTAAAATTGATCTATTTCGTTAATTTAAAGTTGCAATCGCAAAGGGATCATAGTTTTCCAACTGCATATTACCCTCTACAAGGAAAAAAAAATTATGAATGTTAAAAGAATCTCTCACTTAATATTTCAAAGTCATGCATTTAATTTGAATATAATTATTAATTTGTGCACCTATTTTGGTACAAATAACTCAAACTTTAATTTTCATATTTTTTAAATAAATAACTACAATAATTCTTTTTCTAAAAATTTTCTTTTTTCAAAAATACAGAGAAAGAAACATATTATCACTTAGCAGTGTTCTATATTTTTAATAAGACATATATTAGTATGAACCATTTTCAGATGAAAATAAGAGCTTATTCCTCTTGAAGTTACATAAATATTGTGTTAAATTTCCTTTGACATGATATTCTCAAGGGCCTAATATTTTTGCTCGTACCAAAAATTGTCACCCCGACTAAAGGTTTCTTGCTGAAAGCCTTGATCCTTAATAAAACTTTATTACAATCACATAAAATGTCTTATGATATATCTCAAAAATAAATTAAAAAAAAAGATAAGAAAGAGTAACAACTTTAAATAAATCCCTCATTTGCCGTGCCAAATTTGTCATTATTAATATCCAAAAAAGTCCAAGAAAAAAGAAAAATTCAATTTTATTATCCATAACTCTATAAATAAAAATAACAATAATTCCACCGTCACAGCAATGACCTTGTTTCTCGTGCCATTCAAATTCAACATTGCTAAATCCAAAACGCAGCGTCGCGTCTGTAAATCTTATCTGTTAATTTCATCAAAATAAAATACAAATTCTAGCGGGCCCCACCTATGCCACGTCACCATAAAGTTGTCTATTTTATTATGAACCCGCGACACCGGATCATTATCAATACAATACATGCAGTAGGGAATACGAAAGCGGTTAGTACCAGGTTAAGATAGTAGCGCGAGCCGGTTAGAGAATTGAGAACTTGCTAAAATGCACCGTGGGAACGCTTCACTATCATCGTCGGCGGCGGCGGTAGCTGATCGGAGGTTAAGTGCTTTGGCGCGGCACCTGGATAGCTTTTCGTCAGTCGCCGTGGAGAACCACTCGATCACCGCCTCTCCGACTTCGGGCCGGTCCGAGGCCCGAAATTCTGTGTTTGACCATGTTGTTCGGGCGCCTGAAGATCCCATTCTTGGCGTAATTCTTACTTCTTTCGCTCTCCGTTTTTGTTCTTTTTGTGCAATTTGTGCTGATCAAGGAAATGGTTGGCGTGAAAGACTTAATTCATTGAAATTTTTGGAAAAATTAATTTGGCGATGTGAAAGTTGAAACTCGAAGTAACAGTTGAGATCAAAGATGAAATATTTATTAATTTGAATTGTATTTTAATCGATCTCTGATCTTTTTAGAGTAGCCAAGCAAAACTAATTAGCCAAGGTTAGCTAAGCAAACAGTTGAGCTTAAAGATGGAATTTTTGTTTCATTTTGTGCGGTTTTATGTGAATAATCGGATGATATCTTGGTTTTAGAAAAGGACTCTTTATGTATAATTTTACTTTTCCTGTTGTTCTCTCCTTCTGGACTTAGCAAAGGAAAGCGAAAGTTAACATAATTGAAAACCAAATTTTATAAACAAAATGAGTGCCAGTTTTAGAAAAAGCGAACTTTTTAATGTAGTTACGGAACTTTTCATAATCACGCTTATCCCAGCATTTTCTTTGTGTTCTCTGCCAAAATCCTAGATTCGAAGATTGCATTAACATCAGATACGAATGTGCTTTTATAGAGTGTTGTATTAAGAAGATTTGCTTTTTGGACATCTACTAATTTATAGATTTCAGATGATGCCCCCTTGTTAAAGAGATTGTTCCTCATTTTGCTTTTTCATACCCAAACGAAGGGCTTTAAATGTAAACAAATTGTGCCGAAATATGATCTTCACTTTTGTTTCAATCATGATATGTATATGCTTTGTATTGATCCACGAGTTCTGTTTTTTCACTGTCTGTTGCTCTAAATTTTGGCATTGAAGTTCCAGATCTTTTTTCCATTTAATGCAACTATTTTTGATAAAATTCTTGAATAAATAGGTGACTGTTGCATATAATAAAGACCCAAGCCCTGTGAAGTTGAATCTTGGAGTTGGTGCTTATCGGACAGAGGTGATTCTTTCATGCTTGACTTAATTACACATCAAGTCATCTTTTCTATCGGTGCAATCTTTAACTTGATTTTATATGTATGTGAGATAACAGGAAGGAAAACCTCTTGTTTTGAATGTTGTTAGAAAAGCAGAGAAGATGTTAGTGAATGACAGGTATATATAGCTTTTCCTGATATTATTGTGTTGAAGATTAAGATTTTTTTTGAGTTGGAATCTAAGTCTGACCTGCATGCAGCTCTCGCGTGAAGGAGTATCTTCCCATTGTTGGATTGGCGGATTTCAATAAATTGAGTGCTAAGCTAATACTTGGTGCTGACAGGTGAGCTGTTTCAAACGTGATGTTTGATGTTAAAATGTCTACGGCAACGTTTGATCTCAAGTTTGACTGATCTAGGAAGGATCTGTATTTATTGGAAGGGTAATTTTTTGTCGGATTTACACTATCTTTATCGACAAAGTACAATATACATTGTCCAGAAACTGTGTATCAATGCTTAAATAGTTTTAACAATTGGCAATATTGGAGTCAGACTCTGAGGTTGCTTCCTCACTTAAACCTTTCTCTTTGGGTATTTAGTCTATATGCAATGCATAATTTTGTAATACTAGTAATATTTCATATGCCAGTTCCTCAACTTCATGAATGCATCTTATAAATCTCTTCTTTTGCAACATGTTTTCTTCTTTATACTTTCTGGTTGGTGCGTTAGAGTAGCCCGATCAGTCACTTTTAGATATTGGCAGATTTTTTTGATGTTTATTTTGTTTTACCTGTGCAACTACTGTTTTTTGAACAATCCCTTCCTTTGCTTGGGGATAGTCCTGCAATCCAAGAGAACAGGGTTACAACCGTTCAGTGTTTGTCTGGTACCGGCTCTTTGAGGGTTGGAGCTGAATTTTTGGCTCGACACTATCATCAAGTGAGTTTAGATATTCAATACTATTATTAACATAATCCTCCTCCCCTCTTCTTGAATAGCAGTGTATGACTGTTCAACATTTACCTGGTGTCCATGGATTTGCAGCGTACTATATATATTCCACTGCCAACATGGGGAAACCACCCAAAAGTTTTCAGTTTGGCAGGTTTATCCGTAAAGACTTATCGCTACTATGATCCAGCTACTCGTGGACTCAATTTCCAAGGTTTAGAAAACCTCCAACCTAACTAAAATTGATTAATTTACTTCTCAAAGCTCTTGTGAATAAGTTCCCACATGTATCTCAAGTGATTCCTGTTAACTAGTGCGGTCCATAATTTTGTGCAAACAACAGGCTTGTTGGAAGACCTTGGATCTGCTCCTTTGGGATCTATTGTGCTTCTCCATGCGTGTGCTCATAACCCAACTGGTGTTGATCCCACTCCGCAACAGTGGGAGCAGATTAGACAGTTGATGAGATCAAGGGCTCTGTTACCTTTCTTTGATAGTGCTTACCAGGTCATTGAGCTATGGTTGCATTGAAGTTGATGTTGCATCAACGCTCTCAAATGTGAATCATGGACTTATCCTTTCAGCATCATATCATATGTTTTTGTTGGTTTCACAATGTTGTAGGGTTTTGCCAGTGGAAGCCTGGACACAGATGCACAGTCTGTTCGGATGTTTGTGGGTGATGGGGGTGAATGCTTTGTGGCTCAAAGTTATGCAAAAAACATGGGGCTTTATGGGGAGCGTGTTGGTGCCTTAAGCATTGTAAGTTGGATAGTTTTGTTGATTACTGATGCTGAAGTATTATACTACATGAAACATTATTTTGTATAGTACTGCTGATATCCAAAAAATTTCATCCTAGTATTTTCTTTTTCATCATTTGAGACATATTCCCACTTTATTTACATATTAAGGTGGTCAAATGTATTGAACATGAGAAACTATTCCTCAAGCGTGCCTGCATTTCTTTTAGGTTGACCCGACAAACCGGAATATTTCACTTTCCAAAAGGAGATACTTCTTATCTGCAAATTGCTCAATTTTCTAAATTTGCAGGTTTGCAGGAGTGCTGATGTGGCAAGCAGGGTAGAGAGCCAGTTGAAATTGGTGATCAGGCCAATGTATTCGAACCCACCCATTCACGGTGCATCAATTGTGGCAACGATCCTGAAGGACAGGTATATATATCTGCTGTATAGTCTCTTAAACTTTGTGTATAATAAATATTATTATGAGCCACATAATACATTATTACTTTTTAATTGCAAGAGTCATCTTTGAAGCTAAACGGAACTGAAAAAAAAAAAGGAGCAAAACGGGAATAAACATGTAGAAGCAAACAGTGCTTTACTAAAGCAAGACGACCAATGCTTGGAACTGAGATAATTGTATAGCATTAGTTAAAGATGGCAAATAATTGCTTTTAATGTGAAATCCTACCCTAAAACATGGAGTAAGAGAGCAGCTTATATTTAGTTTCATTTGTCCTTTTGGTTTAATAATTGTACTTATATGGGGGAATAAAGACACACTCAAGATTCGAACTTCTATGTATGGTATAGACTTTACCTAATTATTATGAGGTCAATGTGATCTAAATTTTAGCACACGATCTCTACAGGGCTATGTTCCAAGAATGGACCATTGAGGTGAAGGCAATGGCTGATCGTATTATCAGCATGCGCCAGAAACTCTTTGAAGCTTTACATAGCAGAGGTAACTTAATAATGGCAGGCTTGTTCTCTCTTTTGGATTTGGTTATGTACTTGGTAGTTCCTTGTGTTCACTTTCTCTTCAAGATCCTTCTTATATGTGGACAAATTTGAGTTACAATTGCCATTTTTGGCCTTGGTATATCCATCCAGTGCCAGAACACATCTGTGTTTTCTTCTCTGTTTTCTCATTCTAAATTCTCTTGATTAATGTGCCCTTTACTAGGAATCAGGGGGTTGCCTCTTCGATGGCCTCTGTTTTCTCACATTTTGTTGCTTTTTTTTTTTTTTCCCCTTTTTCTTTTCTTTACGTGGCAAGATATGCTTAGGTGTATTTCTTTGGTAAAATCCTGGCCCCAAAAATGCCTTGAGCATCAAACTATAGAGTGTGTTCCCCTGCTTTTATGTGCTTCAGTTAGGACTACACAGTCTACACTATATGCTTAAGTCAGAAAATGTTCTAGGATTCAATTTTTTGGATATGCCTTGTCGTGTGGACAGGTACACCTGGTGACTGGAGTCACATTATCAAGCAAATTGGGATGTTCACTTTCACTGGACTTAACCCAGAGCAAGTAGCCTTTATGACAAAGGAATACCACATCTACATGACATCTGACGGGTAAAATTACTTAAACCGAGAAACTTGAACTTCTAGATGTTGCATTATTACCATCCTCAACACACTCCACTCTAATACAAACACGGACCCCAAGAGGGGGGGGCGGGGGGGGGAGGGGAATGGATAGACGAGACAAAGAAATGACAAATAGAGGAAAATATTTTGATGGCAAAGATCTAAAAATAATTCTTCAGGGCTCTTCTTGGCTGAAGACATTAGGAGTTGTGATACATTTGTGTGAATCAAAAACTACTGTTCTGTTTATCTGAGCTCAAGATTCAGGCTGTTAAAAGTACAATTCTCATCTAAGCTTATCAACAAACTTAGCCGTTATATGCTATTTAATTGAACTCAACAGGTCGTTAACTGTTTGATTTTGATCTTTTAATTGCGTAGACGAATTAGCATGGCTGGTCTGAGTTCAAAGACAGTGCCACATCTTGCAGACGCGATACATGCTGCTGTGACGCTAGTAGCCTGAGCCTCTTGTCAATCATTATGATTATCTCTAAATTTGTTTAAAATTCCTATATGGAAAATTTTAGACGATTGTGTGGTAGAAATAAATGCCATGCCAGCTTGGCCATGCATTTGATAGTTATATCTTTTAGCAGGAATGGCATAATTATGGCAGTACTTGTAAGTAAAATACACCAAGTTTCTCTCTTTTTGTCCGTTTTGGCATTCTCTTGCCGGTCATTTGTCTATTCATCTTATTGTCATCTTTTTTCCCATTCATGAATGAAAAAAGGTTGGCATTAATTAGACAGTTCGATCTTCAAGATACTATTACTTTCACTGCCAATATAGTGGTCCAGTGGTGAAATTTCACCATTTTTATCTCGAATACTCGAGTTCAAATATCATTGAAAACATAGAACTTGCCATATTATGGGTGCTGGCCTATAATGCACTACTGGCCTATAATGCTGGTTCGATAAGAAGTGATGTTTTATTCATTAATGTGTTGATGTGGTGGTGACCAAGTTAAGCTTAGTCCTAGTAAGTTTTGGAGAAAGGAACATTCCGTAGCAGTTGAATTTTCTTAATTAGGGTAAGCACAATGCATTCTTCTGACTCAACGTCTTCCCTTAAAAAAAAAAGAAAAAAAAAAGAAAAAGAAAATACTATTACTGTCGATCTTAGTCAATTTGTTAGTTTTTTGGATGGGGGAAACACATCTAATTGTAATATGTAAAGGGTGTTATTATAATTTTTCAATCTACAAAATATATTTCTATAATTAAACTAACCTCTGACGTTTAAATTAGCTGGAAATGTACTTGTGATGTCCTAGTCAATTTCTTAGTTTTTAAGGAATTTAATTATAATGCGTAGAAGATATTATTAGAATTTTTCGAACCACAAAAAATATTTTATAATTAAACTGAACCTCCGGCATATCGAGGTAATTTGTCTTGAGGTTGCTACATATAACTACAAAAATATATAGGAGCTCCAAATGCAGCAGTGGCATGTCTCTTCACCACTGTGATTGCCTTTTCTCCAAGAAAGCCGTAGACCTTTTCGTTCACAAAATTCTTTCATAGGTAGGAGGAAGGCACCATGACCAGCACCACCGCACCAGGAGTCATAACATGCAAAGGTATGTTTTGATCCTTCATATTATCATATTCTATATTTTCATTTCTCTCTCACAAGGTAATCCAACACATTCTCCCTTTTAAAGGTCATGTTCTAGAGCTAATTTGTAAAACAAACTCCGATTCATGAAAAATCGCATGTCCCGCAAGAATGAATGGATTCTTTAAGTCCAATTAGCATGGGCTTCTTGTTATAGAGTGATCATGAATGTTCAAGCATTATTGATTGCAGCTGCAGTGGTAAGGAAATCAGGGGAGCCACTGCAAGTAGAAGAAATTCAAGTTGATCCTCCAAAATCCTCTGAAATTAGAATTAAGATGCTATGTGCAAGTACGTGCCACACTGATCTCCTATGCTGCAACGATCTCCCTGTTGTAAGTATATACATATGTGTATATATATTCAAAAAAAATTAAAAAAAAAAAGAACTTTGATTTTCGATCATATATGTTGCTGATTATTTGTGTATCTTGCTTAATTTCCTTTAATTTTACTTTTGATCCTCTTTATTTTTTCAGTCTTTGCTCCCTCGGATCCCTGGACATGAAGGAGTAGGGTAATTGACTTTTTCCCTCTCTTGCCCCTCCCCTGTTGCGTGTCCAAAATTAGAACGACAAAAAAAAAAAAAACAAAAAACAAAGAGAAAAAAAAAAAAAAAAAAGAGCAATCGGGTAAAGTGGCCTATTGCGATTTCTCTGCTCCCCACTTGTGGACGCTATATTGTCACAGCGTCTCGGCGTTTATCACGTGGGCGTCTCAATTTGGATCATTAATTTCAATTTGTATTTTATTTTTATTTTATTTCACAAATGTTATTTATTAAATGGATAGTATTTATAATTCTATATTTTTATAAATAAATGAAATATTCAATACACTTGCGTGCTTTCAAGACAAGGATGTGAGATAGAACAACATTTTGCAGCACAAGATCTTAATCGTGGATGTCTATCAAGTGTGTGAAATTTGCAATTTCATATTTTTTATTAAAGAATAAAAAGAATTTAATATATTTTATATATGTTTAAAATAAATAGAAGAGATGAAACATAATAGTTATTTGTTTTAATTCTAGTGTAACTGCCATTACATACCCTCTACGTTACCTTCCACAACCCACCCACATTTAATAGTGTTTTTTTTTTTTTTTTTGGAAAAGCCACCCTCATAATTGAATACTAGCAAATCTGAACACTCATTGCTTGTGCTCAAATTTTTTATCTATAAAAATGAAGAAAAATACTTAATAATAATATTTTTTTCTTAAATTTATTATGTAGAATAATGAATCACAAAATAAATTTGGTGAAATACTGTTGGAAAGAAAAAAAAAATTATAATGGCAAAAAATGGGAAAGAAAATGAAAATAAAGAAGAAAAGTTAAAGAAAGCTATTTTGCCCTTGTTTTCTACAATTTTTTTGTGATTATCTTTAAATACAGGGTATTATTGTCTATCCACTCAAAAACATACTAAAATAACTATCTAAGGTGCTTATATTTTATATATAGTATAGATTATGTTTCCTATATATTAATAAAATCAATGTTCTTACTAATTATGTTGGAATATTTAGCATTAACAGTGACAAAATTGTATAAGATAATATTATGAATTTATGGGTATATGCTTTTGAACGTATCACAAGATTTAGTAAATTTAATTAATTAACAAACCAGTGATCTAAAATTTTAATAAGTTTTAAGTTCAATCACAGCCATACTTTTAATAATTTAAAAATATAACAAATCAATGAATTATTTTAAAATTTTTAAGCTTTAAAATATAATTTAAATATTCGTTTTTGTACATAATAATAATAATATAAATTTATATGTATTTAATTATATTTAAAAATAAAGATTATAACATGTGCTGATCTGTATGATAAATTGACACCAAGTCACGTGTTTCTAGATGCCTACCATTGTGGTCCCCAGCACATATCATACTACATTGAAGAAGGTAAGAAATTCTTTCAAATCACGTCGCACCAATAGCCGATCTTCCCAACTACTCACAAAAATGCACAAAACAAAAAAAATGACAACCACAATTATTATTACGATTATTATTATTATTATTATTATTATTAAAATCCTTGATCTCAAAAAAGTCATCCGTATTTCAAAATTACTGACACTCATTATGATATAAGATACACCCATGAGGCCATGACCTATCCAAGCTGACTAAACTTGTGAATAGGCTATAAATATGAAGAAGTCTAATTTACTTTTTATCTCAACATATTTGGTAAATAGTAGATCGAGGGTAAATAGGTCTCAATTTTTCACTTATCTTCAACAATTTTTGTAATAATAACTAATGACCGGTAAAATATGTAAATCGGAGACAAACGTCAAGGTGTGCTTACAACTTCAAAAGATAAGAGTTTTATTTTTATATATATATATATATATATATAATTTTTGAATTATTTATTATAATTCATTTATCTCCTACTCTATTGTACAAATGTCTGTCAAGTTATAGTGTCCACAGTCCTATTTTTTTACAAGAAAATATTTAATATCATGTATTTAATACAAGGGATAGGAAATAAAACATAATTTTGGAATAAAGGATCATAATTGATATTTTTATTTTTTTTTTGATTAATTAGTTCCACCAATTAAAAGTCTACAAAATTCTGAAACTGCAGCATGGTTGAGAGTGTTGGAGACAAAGTGACACACCTCAAGGCAGGAGACATAGTGATGCCACTCTACCTAGGTGAATGTGGAGAATGCCCAAACTGCAATTCAGGAAGAACAAATTTATGCCACAACTACCCTCTTCCTATGAATGGCCTTATGGCTGATGGCACATCAAGAATGTCTGTTGGAGGGGTAAAAATATACAACCACATGAGCTGCTCAACTTGGTCTGAATATGCTGTTCTTGAAGCCAATTATGCAGTCAAAGTGGACCCAAGAATGTCTCTTACACATGCTAGTTTCCTTTGCTGTGGTTTCACTACTGGTTTTGGATCAACTTGGAAGGTAGCTAACATTCAGAAGGGCTCAACTGTGGCTGTTATTGGCCTTGGTTCTGTTGGACTTGCGGTAAGTGATTGTGTAGAGTTTTCATGTCTTAATTTTAAACCAAATAATTCGACTAGGGTCATCGGCTTCCAACGAAGACCGCCCTCGTGCTTAATAAGTGGGGAGGGATAACCACCCTCATGTTTAAAAGGTCGTCTATTTAAATAGAGAATTCATGAGAAGTATACATTTGTCTTATTACATTTGGATATTTACGATTTGAACGAACATGATCCTATCATGTGGGACCTTATCGGCGTCATGGTCACATCTAATGATCATGGAAAGACATATTTGACAGCATTGAATGCAGCTTCTAGTATTCTACTCGATTCGATAAAAATGATGTGAATCTCATAATGTGTCTGAATATCTTATGAAAACCCAATTGTTTGGGTCTTTCATGAAAATAGAAAAACAGGAACGTATATGTAAATTGACCTATTTAGCCCGTATCAATAGTCAAATGCAAGTGCACCAATTTCCCAATAGACCTATGTCTTCTATTGCAAGGTTAACTTTTTCTTTCTTTCTTTGGGAACACAAATTAAATCTAGGCTGTAAAGGGAGCTGAAATGCAAGGAGCCTCGAAGATAATTGGGGTGGACATAAACGATTTCAAGAATGAGAAAGCAAAAGCCTTTGGGATGACAGACTTCATAAATCCTAAAAGTTCTGACAAATCTGTATCAGAATTGATCAAAGAAGCCACTGGTGGACTTGGTGTAGATTATTGCTTTGAGTGCACTGGCGTCCCTGACCTCCTCAATGAAGCCATTGAGGGCTCTAAAGTGGTATGATTCAACCTTTATTTAGCTAAGTAAGCACGCTTTTTAGAGGGTTTTGGTCATTACTTTCTTTTTTTTGATATAAAGTGATTTTTATTTAGATCATGTTGAGAAGTTAATAGTAAAAGTGAATAAAAAAATTATGAGTTTTATGAAGGCAAACAGTTATTGAAAGTGTTTGAAGAAATAAGTAACTTTTTTTCTTATGATTTATTAATATTATAAATAATTATCTTGTCCTTTATTAGATAAATTGTCATTTAGCCTTTTTGATAAATCGTGCGAACTAGAACCACAATAGTTTGAAAAACTAGTAGTAATTAAAATTTCCCATAGCAAAAGCAGAAGTTACTCGATGAAATATTTTCCAAAGCATCTCCCAATAGTATATAGGGGAAAAGTTGAAAGTAAAAACATTGTCCAACACACCATATAAGTAAGATGGTGAGTGTTCACGAAAATACGTAATTTTCTATAGTTTAAATATTTTAATTTACTATATTACCGAGAAAAAGTTATATCTTCATACTTTACCAAATAAAGATAAGCAATATCTTAATCTAACCCCTTTAATAGAAAATTTGAAATAGAATATTAAAACACCTCATCAGTTGATAGCAAAAGCAAAAGTCTCTTGACTTTACATTCTCAAAGAGCAATTTTAATACGTAAAAGCTGAAAAGTTAATAGTAAAATATTGTCAGACATCCTCTAAGTATTAGATGGACCCTTTTCTTTTCACTCGGGGGGGATTGAATCCCTCATCTTTTCTTAAAGAAGATCATAACGGGAGGTCACTGCCACTTAATTCAAAAAGTCCCAACAAGTATTTGACGAACTTTTTAGACTAATTATCTTGTTCTTATATATAATCAGGGACTTGGGACAATAGTTTTTATTGGAGCAGGACATCAGAAAAGTGGGGAACTCAACTACATTCCCCTCTTGTTTGGTAGAAGTGTGCTTGGATCCATTTATGGTGGTGTAAGACCTCGGACAGATCTCCCAAAAATTATTGAAAAATGTGTCAACAAGGTAACATATATATTACTTTCATCCAAATTATCATCAATTTATTAAAAAAATACGACCTTTTTGTGACTTAAAAAAAAATATTTCTTGTGATTTATGAACAGGAAATTGATCTTGATCTGCTGAGTACTCATGAGGTTTCACTTAGTGAAATTAACAAGGCATTTGAGTATATGAAGGAACCAAATTGTGTCAAAGTTGTCATCAAGTTTTAAGGGAAATTCACCAAATTTCTTTCTTTCTTTCTTTTTTTTGTCTTTTTTGGTTTTTCCCTTTCTTTCTTTCTTTCCCTATTTTTTTTTTTTTTGGTCTTCCCCTCCCTGTGTGTGATATGAGGCTGTTTAATATCAGTTAGTGATATCTACAATAAGAAGTTGTATCTGCAATAGTGCGGTGGACTTGAGAACTTCTGATGGATGGGAGTAACTAAACTCCAATAAAAATAAATTTTATATAAATTGCTCTGTAATTCATACATGGTTCTCCATTTACTATAACCTTTTATTAAAAGCATAGAAGATTTATTAATAGCATTATATATATATATATATATATTTCATGGCTTTCAATCAAAGTGAAAGGAAGAAATCGTTGACATTAAAATTATAAAAAGTAGGGGTGAAAAATTTTGTGTTCCTTAAATTAGTTGTTTGGTATTAATTTGGATTTTAAAATTTTTAATGAGTTCATTGATACTTCAAGTTTTTAATGTGTATCAATTGAAATTTCTTTTATACGAAAAAATAATATATTTGGATCCAGTTCAATTAAATTTTAATATTAGATCCGTCTGTGTTTGATTTTTATTTTTTTTAGTTTATTTTTATTAATGCTTCTAGCGCTAATTGATCAAAGATATAACAAAATTCTAGACCATAAAAATTGATCCATACACTTACAAATGAGGTAACTTTTACAATATATATTTTCATAGGAAAGAAGGAGAAATGAGTAAGAACAATTTTTAAATTTAAACTCACTTCAATGATACAAAGAGTGTAGACTAATACTTATTATTAAACGTTAAAAGGAAGTATATTTTTTTCGACAGCAAAGGAACCATAGTTTATTAATCAATATGCCCTCATGTTAAATACTGCAAAAAATTCATTAGATATTGCATTTTTTATTTCAAAGTACGCAGAAAAATATTAAAAAACGTGAAACCATTAAAATTTATCTATTTGGGTTTATATTAGATGTTTAGTATAATTTTGAGTACTATAATTATAATTTTTTACTAATTCCTAATGTAGCAATGCTAAAAAAAAAATGTAGTAATTAATTAAATTTTTTGTTTTTATTCTTTATAAATTGGTAGCTATAATTAAATTATAAATATAAGTTTATAGTGATATTTTTAGCAACAATATTTTCACTTTTTAAAATTTAATCAAAAAAATTATAAATATCAAATTTGTATATTTATTGTTTGCGAATTTAAATAAAAAATTTCAAATTATTTAATTTTGTTACATAAATAAAAATTTATCATATTTTAAATAATATAATTTTAACATTTTAAAATTACTTATTACAAATTTAAATAAATATTAAATTGTTAATGGAATTCTTCTTGACAGCTGCTGTTGTTTCGGACAAAGAGGTGTTATTTTCCGCAAGTGTGGCGATAATGTGGTAATCAGGTAAATCATGTTAGAAACTTGTCCAGATCACCGCCCATTTTGGGCTCTTAAGCAGTACTTCCATAAATCTCCATAAACGCTATAAATGCATGCGGCAAAGGTCAGCCCTGGTTTGTAAACTCTCAAGAGTAAACAATGGGCGACGTCGGTTTACGCTAACCAACAACGTCATTATCCTTTAAAGTACATATTCCCCTCGAAGGTACAAAAATATTTTGTTAAACTCCTTAGGTGTGATATTTTCAAAAGCCTTGACATTTTTAACATTTTTGCTCGTTAATCGAAAAATTTCTTGCCGAAAGCTTTGATCTTTAATTTAACTTTATATACTGTTAAATCAAATCGCAGCGTCGCGTCTGCATATCTGATCTGTTAAGTGCTTTGGTGTGGCACCTTGATCGCTCTTCGCCAATCGCCATGGAGAACCAATCGATCGCCGTCTCTCCGACCTCGGGCCGAAATTCAGTGTTTGATCATGTTGTTCGGGCGCCTGAAGATCCCATTCTCGGCGTAATTCTTACTTTTCTCGCTCTCTGTGTTTATTTTTTTGTGCAATTTGTGGCGATCAAGGAAAGGTTGGCATAAAAGACTTTATTTGTTAAAAGTTTAATTGGAAGAATGAAATTGTTGTGATGGGAAAGCTGAAACTCAACTCAAAGAAACAGTTACGATCCAAGATGAAATATTTATTAATTTGAATCGTGTTTTCCTTGTTCTCTGATCTTTCCAGAGTGGCCAAGCAAAACTAATGATCGAAGGTTAGTTAAGCTAAACGTTGAGCTTAAGGATGGAATTTTCGTTTCATTTTGTGCGTGTCTTATGTGAATAATCGGATGATATCTTTGTTTTAGAAAAGGCCTCCTTATGTATAATTTTACTTTTCCTTGTCGTTTTCTGCTTTTGGATTTAGCAAAGGAAAGCGAAAGTTAAAATAATTGAAAGCCGAAATTTATGAACGAAATGAGCTCCAGTTTTGGAAAAACAGAACTTATTGAATGTAGTTACATAAGAAAGATAATTAATTTACAAATTAATCAATCTTTGTCATAATTATGCTTGTACCCGCATTTTCTTTGCGTTCTCTACCAAAATCCTAGGTTCGAAGATTGCATTAACATCAGCTATGAATTTGCTTTATGGAATTGTATTAAGAAGATTTTCTGTTTGGACACCCCCTAATATATACATTTCAGATGATGTGCCATTCTTAAAAAGATTCTTCGCATTATGCTTTTTGATACCCTAATAGTGGACTCTAAATTTAAATAAAATCGTCCCGAAAGATGATCTTCACATTTGTTTCAATCATGATATTGTTATGCAGATGCTTTATATTGATCAACGAGTACTGCTTTTCCACCGTCTGTTGCTCTAAATTTTGACACTGAATTTCTAGATCCTTTTTCCATTTTGTTAAACAATGCAAACATTTTTGATAAAATTCTTGAATAAATAGGTGACTGTTGCATATAATAAAGACCCAAGCCCTGTGAAGTTGAATCTTGGAGTCGGTGCTTATCGGACAGAGGTGATTCTTTCATGCTTGACTTGGTTACACTTCAAGTCATCTTTTGTACCAGTGCAATCTTTAATTTGATTTCATATGTATGTGAGATAACAGGAAGGAAAACCTCTTGTTTTGAATGTTGTTAGAAAAGCAGAGCAGATGTTAGTGAATGACAGGTATGTATAGCTTTTCCTGATGTTATTCTGTTGAAGATCAAGATTTTATTGAGTTGGAATCTAAGTCTGACTTGCATGCAGCTCTCGCGTGAAGGAATATCTTCCAATTGTTGGATTGGCAGATTTCAATAAATTGAGTGCTAAGCTAATACTTGGTGATGACAGGTGAGCTGTTTCAAACGTGATGTTGGATGTTAAAATGTCTATAGTAACGTTTGATCTCAAGTTTGACTGATCTACGAAGGATCTGTATTTGTTAAAAGGATAATATTTTGTCAGCTTTATACTATCTTTATCGACAAATTACAATGTCCATTGTCCAGAAACTGTGTATCAGTGTTTAAATAGTTTCAACAATTGGCTTCATTGGTGTACCAGTGCTTTAAATAGTTTTCGCAAGATTTTTAGTTTTTATGCAATTCATAATTTTGTAATATTAGTAATACCTCATACACCAGTTCCGCCACTGCCATGAATGGCTCTTATAAATCTCCCTTCTGCAACATTTTAACTTCTTTATATTTTTTGGTCAGTGTAGTCAGAGTAGTCTGATCAATCATTTTTATATATCGATATATTCTTGTGGTCAGTGTAGTCAGAGTAGTCTGATCAATCATTTTTATATATCAATATATTCTTGAGATTGTTATTATGTTTTACTTGTGCAACTACTGATTTTTAAATGATTGCTTCATTTGCCTGGGGATAGTCCTGCAATCCAAGAAAACAGGGTTGCAACTGTTCAATGCTTGTCTGGTACTGGCTCTTTAAGGGTTGGAGCTGAATTTTTGGCTCGACACTATCATGAAGTGAGTTGTGATGTTCAACACTATTATCCACTTCCTCCTCATCTTCAGTAGCATTGTATGACTATCCAGCATTTACCTCTTGTCCGTGGATTTGCAGCGTACTATATACATTCCACAGCCAACATGGGGCAACCACCCAAAAGTTTTCAGTTTGGGAGGGTTATCTGTAAAGACTTATCGCTACTATGATCCAGCTACTCGTGGACTCAATTTCCAAGGTTTTGAAAACGTCCTTCCTAATTGAGATTGATTGACTTTACTACTCAAAGCACATGTTAATAAATTTCCACATGTATCTCAAGTGAATTCCACTAACTAGTATGGTTCATACTTTTGTGCAAACAACAGGCTTGTTGGAAGACCTTGGATCTGCTCCTTCAGGATCAATTGTGCTTCTCCATGCATGCGCTCATAACCCCACTGGTGTTGATCCCACTCCTGAACAGTGGGAGCAGATTAGACAGTTGATGAGATCGAAGGCTCTCTTACCTTTCTTTGATAGTGCTTACCAGGTAACTGAGCTATGGTTGCACTGAAGTTGATATTGCATCAACGTCTTATGAATCTGAATGATGGACGTATCCTTGCTGCATCATGTCATATGTTTTTGTTGGTTTCACAATGTTGTAGGGTTTTGCCAGCGGAAGCCTGGATACAGATGCACTGTCTGTTCGGATCTTCGTAGCTGATGGGGGTGAATGTTTTGTGGCTCAAAGTTATGCAAAAAACATGGGGCTTTATGGGGAGCGTGTTGGCGCCCTAAGCATTGTGAGTTGGAATAGTTTTGTCAATATGTGATGCTGGAGTATTATACCTACAAGAAACATTATTGTGTATTGTACAGCTAATATCCCAACAAGTTCTATCCTCGTTTGCTTTTTCATTGTTTTGAAGACATAATACCACTTTTTTTACAGCCTAAGGTGGTCAAGGGCTCAATGTATTGAACATGAGAAACTATTCATCTGGTTTACAGGTTTGCAGCAGTGCTGATGTGGCAAGCAGGGTAGAGAGCCAGTTGAAATTGGTGATCAGGCCAATGTATTCAAACCCGCCTATTCACGGTGCATCAATTGTAGCGACGATTCTGAAGGACAGGTATCATATATCTGCTCTATAGTTTCTTAAATTTTAGATGTAATAAATATAATGAGCCCCATGATGCATGATTACTTTTTAACTGTAGGAGTCATCTTCAAAGCTAAACGAAATTTAAAAGAAAAAAAGGGAATAAAAATATATAAGAAAACAGTGTTTTACTAAAACAAGATGACCAATGCTCGAAACTAGGATAATTCCGTAGTATTAGTTAGAAATAGCAAATAATCGTTTTCAATATGAAATCCTACAATAAAACATAGAGTAAGAGAGCAGCTTATATTTATTTCCATCTTTCTTTTTGGTTTAATAATTGTACGTATTGATTACATTGGTTTTAAAGATATTATATTTTTTCCATGAAGGAATAAACATATACACACAGGATTCAAACTTCTATATTTGGTACTATACACTTCACTTAATTATTATAAGATCAACATGATCTAAATTTTAGTGTATGATCCCTACAGAACTCTGTTCCAAGAATGGACTATTGAGCTGAAGGCAATGGCTGATCGTATTATCAGTATGCGCCAGCGACTGTTTGAAGCTTTACGTAGTAGAGGTAACTTAATAATGGCAGTCTTGTTCTCTCTTTTGGTTGCTGCTTGGTAGTTCCGTGTAATCACTTTCTCTTCAAGCCCCTTTTCTATATACGGACAAATTTGAGTTACAAGCTGCATTTTTAGCCTCATTATATCTTTCCAGTGCCAGGACATATCTGCATTCTCATCTCTTTTTCCTCATTCTAAATACTCCTGATTAATGCTCCCTTTACTAGGTATTACAGAGGTTGCCTCTTCAAATGACCTCTGTTTTCTGATATTTCATACTTTCTTTTTCCCTTTTCTTTACTTGGCATATGTGCTTAGGTGTATTTCTTTGGTAACATCCTGGACCTAAAAGTGTCTCGAGCATCAAACTAAAGATCTTTCTGCTTTCACATGGTTTTATGTGCTTGAATTATAATGTTCATGGATTCATTTTTCTGGATATGACTTGTCATGTTGACAGGTACGCCTGGTGACTGGAGTCACATTATAAAGCAAATTGGGATGTTTACTTTCACTGGACTTAACTCAGAGCAAGTAGCCTTTATGACAAAGGAATACCACATCTACATGACATCTGACGGGTAAAAATACTTAATTGATAAACGTGAACTTCTAGATGTCGCATTATTACTGTCCTCAACAAACTCCACACATAAACACAGACCCCAAGAGAGAAGGGGGGAGGGGATGGATAGCCTAGACAAAGAAATAACAAATAGAGAATAACATTTTGATGGCAAATAACTAATAATAATTCTTCGGGGCTCTTCTTGGCCGAAGGCATTAGTTGTGATACATTTGTGTGAATCAAAAACTACTAGTAGGTCTGTTGATTTGAACTCGAGATTGAGGCGGTTAAAAGGACAATTCTCATCTAACTTTATCTACAGACTTAGCCTTCATATGCTATTTGATTGAACTTAACAAGTCGTCAACTGTTTGATTCTGATCTTTTAATTGTGCAGACGAATCAGCATGGCTGGTCTGAGTTCAAAGACCGTGCCACACCTTGCAGACGCAATACATGCTGTTGTGACTCAAGTAGCCTGAACCTCCTGGCAATTATTCTGATTATCTCTCAGTTTGTTTAAAGTTCCTATAGGGAAGTTTTTGGACAATTGTGTTGTAGAAAATAAATGCCGTGCCGGATTGAAAATGCATCTGATAAGTTACGTTTTTTAGCACGAAATGATATGGCATGAGCTTTTATATAATCGAGTCACGGCAGTCCTTGAAAGCAAAATACACTAAGTTTCTCTCTTTTTCTGTTTTGGCATTCTCCTTGCGTAGCAGGTGATTTGTCTATTCATCTAATTGTCATCTTTCTTCCAATTCAGCAACTTATTAAACAAGCCTAGCTGGAAGGGCGAAGTGTTAATTCAGGAATGAAAAGAGGTAGGGCAGTAATTAAGCTGACAGATATTGGATCTTTGAGATACTATTACTTTGAATCCTTTCTACTAGTTGATTTCAAGCATCTGAGTATCTGTTTGCGAGAAATTGACTGTATATCAAGCTTCGTACTTGTGGATAATTTTTTTAGTTATAAACTGTAGAAAAATGTTCAGATCGCGGTGTTTCTTAAATGTGAAAATACTACGAAAGGTTTTCCCGAGTATACTGGGTTTTTGTGTTTTTGAGTCGAACACAAAGTGAAAATACTGCGAAAGACCTTTCCAAGTGTACTGGGTTTTTGGATTTTTGAGAATCTTCATTTTTCAAACACAATTTCAAGACAGAGAGCCATCCAAAAAAGTTCTATTCTGCAATTGATCACAGTTGAGGTCAAGGGGTCAACCAAACATTCCTTAATCTTTCCCTTGTTCTAAATCCTGTGGCTCTATGTAATTTCTCCCCATTTTAAATAATCTATTCTAATTTCTGTATGTCATTCTATTATCATAGAGAATAGGAAAGGAACGCACAAGGTAACACAAAACGAGCCACATGTTTATCATTCCGAAAGTAGATGACTTCCATCAGCAAAGTAACAAACAGCCCATAAAATTATTAATTGAATCAGATTCATACACTTCAAGACTGAAACAAGAAGTATAATTTTCAAAGCCCGCATACTGCATTTTTCTTTTTTCCTTTCTTTGCCCTTATTACGGCTAATTTTTGGATGGTCGATATGAGAATAAATGAACTTCATATAATAGATCAAATGACAGGGACAGGGTGTAAGACATTGCAATAAGATGCATAGGCTTGAAGGCATGCCTTCCTACCTACAACCCTTCAGCAGATAAGAAGAGGGACTTGAGAAACCAATGCTGCTTGAAAATTTCCCAGTTTCCTTTCCAGGTGTTCCACATTCACTAAAATCTAGTGCGCGCCTCTCTGTCTGCAATGAAAAATCGGTACTTAAGTTTCGTAACTGTCCAGAACATTTTTAAGGAAAAATTACTTGTCGAAATTCTGACCAACTTAGGCAAAGTCTCTAAGCAAAAGATAAAATTTTAAAAATAAGGCAGTTTCATGAATAATTCATGAAAATCATACCATGAAATTTGAAGCCGAAAGGGAATTATGTTCTGTTTGAGAATTTGGATTGTAATTATTTTCCAAATTTGTTGAGCATTTTCCTTTAAGCAATGTTTCTGGAGTTTCATCTCCCAATACCTCCTGGGCATCGGCAAATGCACTAGCTGTCTGCTGTCCTAATTGCTTCATTAATCCAATTGCATCATAACTCCGGTCCCCTGGGCTCAAAAAGTAACCAATATCCTGCAAAATATGTACCATTTTTTATGATCGAAAGGGAAAAGGGACAGTGCTAAACAAATTATTAGGTTGCTAGGATGTCCCAGACCTCGATTGTTATGTCTGTATCGACTCTGGGCCCTGGCAAAAAAGCGTTAATAAACCAAGGTGATTTCCAGGCTGAAGGAGATTCTATGCTCCTCTTAAATGGTGTCTCCACAAATCTGGATATAGAAATCAAAAACAAATTAGAAAAGAAAATTCCAGCTAATTAACCAGCAAAAACTTTAGAATGTGCAGCTCGGTTCGTCTTACATGCTCTTGTTTTCAAAAGCTATCCCTCTGTCAGAACTTTCAGCTTTCTTCTCGGAAGGACTCGAGGATTGCATAGATGTAGTTATGTTAGTGCCTTCCTTTGTATGGAGATGAGGAGAGCAAAGAACAGTAAAGGATGAAGTCTCAGATGAAACAGCTCCATATTTTGATACAACATCTGTTCTTTTAGAATACTGATTTCCAAGAGCTCTGGCACTCAGACTGATTGATCTATCACTATTAATTCCAAATCGGTCTGGAGAAAAGAATACCAGGTCATTTGCATCATGTTCAACAAGGACTCCAGAAAACTCTTTTGCCTGCCACAAAGGAATAGTAGTGAACAATTGGGCTATAGAACTTCACAATAAGAAAGCTGGAAAGACTAATTCAATTTAGTCATTTGACTTCTTGTGCAATCTTAGTCATATAAGCTTTCACTTGAAAAGCAGTATGATCTCACAAGAAGAAGAACGAGTTCTAAGATACATTAACTCATGATGAATGCCATATCTACACAAAAAGACCTAAACTAACAGTTTTCACAAGGAAGTTGGCAAGTTAATAAATATTAGGCAGTCGGTTGATGATAACGAGTTAGCTTTTAGCTTTTTTCTTGGTTATTTTATTGAAGAACTCAACTTCAGTGCTTATTTGCACCATAAGCAGTCC
>JACFYI010003620.1:774818-791172 GCA_014898755.1 Handroanthus guayacan | reverse complement strand
AGCTAAACACCAAAGACTAGCCCAAAATCAATTTTTAATATGGTATCAAAGCCAGGCTTATCTCTCGTGCTCGGTTACCCAGTGTCATCGGGCCATTCATTTCATTTTATTCTATGCTCTAGATGTCCAGCTATGGGTGTGCAGAAAGTGTGCTAGAGTCCCATATCGGAAAAATGTAAGAATTATGATTTCATTATGTGGTTTTGGACAATTCCTAATGACGGAGTTGCTCGATTCTCAAGTTTGACTATTCTCGGTTCGCTTGCCGTTACTAGAGAAATCCTTGTAAGTTTCTTTTCCTCTGCTTATTAATATGCTTAAACTCAGCGGGTAATCCTGCCTGACCTGGGGTTGCAGTCGGAAGCACCATGCATACAGGATCGCATGCAGGCGCCTTTGGGTTGTTGATGATGCCCGAGCAAACATCTCTTTTTGCCATTTCTCATCATTTGCAGCTTCTTCAAATTTTGTTGGGTTACTCTCAATTAACAAAGCAAAGTAGGCCAGTGGCTTTTCATACCTTATAAACTAATTTTTGAGTTAAGTTAGGCTTAAAATTCATTTTCATATGTTGGATGGGGAATAATGGCATAAGCGTGCCTTACCTTACATTAACTATAATATCTTTGTTCTATTATTGTATAGATGATAATAATATAGTAAGTCTAGATGATGAATCATTAATTAGTTGGCTGGTAAGTACTATACTATCTTTTAATGTAGCGCATCGTTAAGATGATTGGTTTATTTATCATCTTTATCAATTGGAGTTGGAAAGGGAAAAATAAAAATAAAAAAATTCTAAAAAAATAAAAATAAAAATGGATGATTAGACAGGATAATGAATATTTAATTACCTTAGTTGGTTTTATCAATTGGAGTGAAAACCCCACTTAGATAACTATGCTGTTTTGCTATACTTGGAAATATTTCCACAATTGCCAAAATGCAGTGCCAATAAATTAAAGAAGTAATTAACATTTTAATGTGAGTGGACATTCGCAAGAAAATTTTTCATTTTAATTAATCTAAAAGAAAGTTTATATTTATGTAAAAAGCTGTAAAAGTGCTTTATATGACAAGAAAGTAAAGACCCTACTTATGTCAAATCAATCCCTAAGGGAAGTGATTAAGAGCATAATTAAACAAGTTTAAATGGCCATTTAGTTTAAAAATGGAGAAAAAGAACAAACTTTAGAGTGGAAGACATGATGCTCAATTTGATTTTATTGTCTTATGTATTTAGTGTTTTTGCCAATGGAGAAAGTGGAAAGAATATTTTCCCATAGAGTCACAATTTCTTTTTCTTTGTTTTTTTTTTGGTAATAAAATGATTAAATATAATATGATTTTGTATTATTATATCAATAAAAATAACTGATCACAAATCGAGTATCTGAAATTGCAACACCAACATGACAATCAAAATAATTTTATATTCATATTCTTAATGGGGTATGAATCTAGAGTATCGAGTTTTATGACATAATTTAATCAGTTAATTGGGCATAAAGTTCATAATTTTGATTCTTATTCTTTTGATAGATTGCTTACAATATTCCTCTATATATATATGAACATGTCTTTATCAAATAGATACATCATTGTGCACAATGATACTTGATTGAAAATAAAGTATCATTGTGCTATTTTAAAAAAGACAATAAAAGTTCTTCTTTGAACTTATTAAATTGGAAGCTAGTAATCACCAATGTGACTTCAACATACATAGCAGGCACTTCATGCATATAAAGATAAAGACATGATAAAACTTCATTAATATTATTGAACACATATTATTGTAGAATCTTTGTTAGAATTGATGATTAAATATCTTCAATTATGTCCAAACTAACCATGCAATTATGATAGAAATCAAGTGAAATGACCATGGATTTGACTAGTTTAATCTGTCGGATCCAATAATTTTTCATGTTAATAATTGATGCAACACGTATTTCATGCTATATGTGCATACTTTTAAGTATCCTTGTATATGTATGTGAAAATGTTATAAATTAAATGTTGATATATTACTGTTGAAATCTATTATTCTCAATTTCACTTCATGCTGAGTAGCAACTTATAAGATACTACACATAACCTTTTAAATTAAAGCAAATAAAAAAGAAAATTGGCCCAAATTTCTTCTCAATAACATTTTATTAAGCTTCTTAAACATAAAATCTCATGAGGAATCATGAAATCATGGAAGGTAATTAAGAAAAATATGTTTCAATCACTTCGAATCCTTTATTTAATTTAATTCATTTTATCACACGAATACCTATCAAGTGTACAACATCCACAATCTAATAGTTTGAAAGGAAAATTTTAATACACTTGTCATGAATTTAAGATGAAACGATAGCTTTTCAAAGTCATCACTGCACAAGGTTGATGAAAGTCAACCTATAAGTAACATTTCTTACTTGACAAACTTCACGTCAATATTGTCAAAGTTTCCTTTCCCAATTTTTATTTTTTTATTTTTTTTTAAAAAAGGAATAATTACCTCTACACCCCTAAGATTAGGCAATAATTATCAAAATATCCCCTAAAATTTGAATAATTATTATTATTGTACCCCTTAAAGCATAATTACAACTATACCCCTTGAACTGATGCATAATTATAAGTCAACCATCTAGAGTTATAATTGAAATTACCTTTAGCTGAACTAACAATAAAGGGCGTAATAATAATTATCCAAATTTCAAAGAGTGTTATGATAGTTATGCCAAGCCTTATGGACCATCCCTTAAAAAAAACAAAAAACAAAAAAAAAACCAGACGAAAGAATGGAAAATCAAGAAATTACAAACATTCTAAGTAACCAATGCAATTCTCTTGTGGCTTTTTCCCATGTTGCATTTTTGCTTCAAGTACAAAAGGCTTTATGGTGAAGTTGTATACAATTTTTTTTGTAACTTTAATGATTGTTCTTACACTTCCTCTTCTTTCCTTGAATTATTTAATTATGTCATGCTTTATTGCTCAAAACTTTTTTTAAGTACTTCCAAGGCAAGCTACTAATTTAATCCTTTTCACTTTTATAATGATCCCAATTTATTTAATTAATATATATTAACTGTCTATAGCCTAAGCCGCGGTACAACTAGTAACTAATTATAACAATAATTAACAAGATCATGAAACGTGGTTGTACTCAAAATTGCTTTCGGCTAATCCCTAAACACATATATTACTAAAAGATTAATTTTCGAGTCAACGTTTAACACTATAGTGCCCTTTTAATTAATAGGTCAAAGATACACAAATTGCGCGTGCAATGGTGGAAATTAGGTCAAGTAATTTTTGTTTTTCGGAGAAGTTAAAAATTGTATATATTAAAAAAAAAAAAATTGAGAGTGTTTATAAATAAAAATTGAAATTTATATAAAAAAAAAATACCAAAAAGCCGTTGTAGTAAGATTTAGCTTTTTGTCTGCTTAACTTTCAAAGATTTAGATTTTGTCTGCCTACTTTTAGGAATCAAAAGCAGAAATAGATCTGTGAAAGATATTTGTGTATCCAATTATATATCTGCTTGGTTCTGTATTGGATAAAGGTGGATATTAGATGAATTCAAAACAAATAGATATATGTACATCCGTATCTATAGTTAAACAGATATAGATCTATAAGGATATTTTCTATTTTCGTATTCATATCTAAAATATCCTTACTTGATAAAAATCTATTTGGATATGCAAATATCCGCTATCCCAATTAGAACATATCCATATATTTAGTTTTAATGATATATATTTAATATCATACACAAATAATACTAATTTGAGACACTTTTAAAACTTCCAGTTTTCTACACATTTTAAATACACAACAAAATCGGCCATTGCTACTGGATATTAATGGAAGCGGATAATATCCATATCCAAATATTATCTTATAGACATGGATGTGGACAACCTTTTAGCATTTTCGATAGGTTAAGCGTTTGGATCCTTTTATTTTTTAAGTAATTACGAACACCTACAGTCATCGTTCTTCAAACTCTTTATTGCATTAACTTTTATTACTTCTTCAATTATTTAGATTTAAAATGGGATTTAGCTAATTTCCCCATAATAATATAGTACTTTTTTTTTGGATATGAACACACACGCACAAAGTAGTAGGGCATCACACATGGCTCAGTGCTCATTAATTACCTGCACTTGCTGGTGGTTGTTCATAAACCTATGGCCACAAGATCATTAAGCCAGATTTTGTTTCCTCTTTTCCCTTTTCTTTTGTTATATTAGGGTGGGGTAGGGGGTGGGTGGTTTTTTGTTTTTTTACGAAAATATGAATTTCACGTGTGGGCAGCGTCGAATCAGGTAAATTTTGTGCAAATCGAGATTACATTTTGTTTTTCAACTCAAGGGGTCAACAAGTTAATAGTATTCTTTGAGCGTTTAATCAACAAGCATAATAATTGGAAAATTTTCATGACGTGACCATAAATGATCAATTTTAAGAAAGGAAGAGGGGTTGTTGGAATGAAAAATCCGAAAGCAAGGACAAATTTGTGCAACAGCTTAAAATTGGTGCTTCTACATGAAAAGCTACACAATTAGTGTGGGCCAAGCTATGATTCTTTGTCTTTTTTATTGCTTCAATGAAGATTCTAATCAAGTTTCATGTTAAAATGATTTTCTCAATCTTATAATTCATGCTTAAATGGTGAGATTTGATCTCTAGGCCCTACTAATAATACCCTTAATCTCATGCTTAAATGTTCTTTAATCATTATTTAGTCTTAAAAAAGCCTTAATATCACTAATTTGTGTGCCTAAATTAGGTTTAGGGAGCCATGCAATCATGCTTATTGCCATTGTGATTTTGTGGGTTATGCATAAAGCTAGAGATAAGCTGTGAAAAAGTACCTCTAATGAGTGGGTGGATAATTTTTCCATCCTTCAATTGGGCTTTAAGGATTTAAGTTTAATATTTTATAATAAAGATGGATACTGAAAATTACTTTTTGTATTAGCGTTCATAATTGAAAGTCTAACTTTTGAATGCAGAAAAATATATTTGTCACATCTTCGAATGTTAATTGTGTAATAGATAAGCATGAAGAGTATGCATATGTGGTAATAATGAACTTCTGTGTCTATCTATCACATCTGTTAATTTACATTACAAACATATGAATTAGTCAAAAAGACATAAAATATACGTGTGTCTGTATTTGTTGATACAATAATGAGTTTTGAATTCAAATTTGGATTATATGTATCAATCTGACTAACTATTCTAAGGTACGCAATGGTTAGGAGGGACCATCTCCTTAAATTTGTGTTGGGGTGGATGAAAGGAGCCTTCAAACATGGCCCTTGTCAACCAAAATACCTTCTAGCTACTTAGTTTTAAATTTGTTTTAGCATATCAAATGAGTGGCCAGCACCACCCATTTGTGGGCCTCAAAAAAATAAAAAATTAAAAACAAATAAAAATAACACACACAAAAGAGGCTTTAACCTTCACATCTTCATTTCTTTCTCACTTTCAAATTATACCTACATACACATAGGTGAGAGGAACACCTATAGGCCTGTACACCCTAGGCAAGGCTAGATTCTCCTTAAACCTAGTTCCCAAGTGAGAGGAACAAGAAATAAATTTGTATTTCTAAATTTGGTAATAGCTTTTTTGAAGTTATTGCATCCAATAAAGCTTTATTCCATATATAGGATCTCGTTATTCTTACAATGTACTTAACGTGTATTTGTGATATAAAATATCATATAAAATGTAAAATTAAAATAAAAGATTTAAGTTGTTTAATGTCGTATTTTTCAATAAGTTTTTTTTTTTTATAAATATATTTTTCAATAAGTTATTACACCAATTTATATATCTAAATATCTAGACCTTTTAATCCCTTTTATTTTTATTCTTTTCGGGCTCAATATTCCTCTAGTATATATCTAGTTCAAAAATATGACTTTTCGTTATTCCTAGAGGTGTTTAGAATAGATTATCTGAAAAAGGTCATTTTAAAAGCGCTTAATTTCTTATCAACTTTCCATGTGATCTAATTATTCTTAATACTAATTAATCACGAAATTAGTAAACTAGACAAATTTAATTATACCATGATTAATGCAAGAGATTACTATGCCACAAATCATAAGTTTGAAGAACTTTACATAATGCTTAATAAAGGGATAGTCTTGTCAAGAAAATTACCCAATGATTGAAAGAATACCTATGTTAATTTTCATGTTTACTAACAATTGTGTCATCCAACAATGGCACAAAAGTACGAACATTCTACATGCACAATGGGGTTGGAACTATTCATTTTATTGATAGCCAAAGTGTTTCTTATTTTGCCCTATCGCATTCACCAAAGGCCTAAACTAAAAGATAGAACAACAAGGAATTGTGAATTTGGAACTACTTTCTTTAATTACATATCATTAATTTAGACTTGTAAGATATCTACTAATGATGTCCAAAATTTATCATTAGACCTAAAAATTCAATTTTACAATACAAAACCCCTTGACAAGTGTGAGAGAGATAGACAATTCTAACAAAAATATCTCTCCTTACGCCAATAGATATTAAAAATTAAGAAAGTATACTTACATTTATCTCATTGTCTAGACATTTGACTGACTCACTATTTGCACCACTTATGATCCTTGAGATATATACTTTAATAGTCTAGTCTTAACTCAAATCGAGTTATGAACCACCTGATGTGTACTTGATGTTGACAAATTTCTATACTCCCCATCGTTGTGAACTATCTATAAAACGTGGCTACCAACAGAAGGCATCTTAACACATGCGGGAGAGGGCAATTCATGTGTCCTTTCAAAACTTTCTACTAGTCTGACATAGAATAAGATTGGCATCTCTAGAAACTAGTTGATTCCGAATTTCGGAAAGTAACACATAATTATCGTTCTTGTGGATGATGCTTTACAATATTTTGATATTGCAAACTGAAACCCCACATTTCAAAGAAAACTTTCGACTACATCTCATGGATACCTTGATTGAAGTCACCTTTACCATCATAAATTAGGAAACCACATCATTTATAAGTAGATCTAAAAGAACAATTAAAGTACTTCTTAAGACTTTAATTAGGACCATGCCATATGGCTTTTAGGTTTAAGTTGATCATAGTAATAAAAGTGAGTGGAAGATGAAAGAGAGTGAGAACAATGCATGCCTGCCCAGCCCAATCCACAAAGGCCAACCCAATGCCAACCATGACCAACCCTTATAGCCAATTGGATTTCCTCATTAAACTACTAAGATTAGAGTGCTATAATCGGTTCTTATCTTAATTAATCTTGGTTTAATAATATATTATTAGTAAGATGGGCACTCAGTGAACTTTTTAAGTATGTAATTAAAAAACATATTAATGTTAGACATCCAATGACTTCTCCTAAGTTTCGCCTATGACAGATATAGTGACGTTATCTAGTATTGTTTCATCCAAATATAATTATCATTAATAGAGATTAATAAATATATAAATAAATCATTGGCCACCCTTTAGTATGCAAAAGACAATCCCATGCAAGTAAAAGCAATAATACTCATATCCTTATGTTGGACATATTTTCACCAATTTACTTTAAAAAAAAAAATCACTAGTACCTATACTTGTGTTGCAAAAGTTAATATCACACCATAGATATCTATACTTTATGGTATTATCCAATAATAATTAATTAGTAAAAGTTGAAACTAACAAATCCAGTGTTGGATTTGGTGCATAAAGATTATTGCGAATGAAAAATTTATATGATACAGTTAGAAATGATAAATAGAGAAATAGTAGACATCTAGAGATAATATTGAAAACAAGAGAATGCGAAAATGAAAAAATGGTACTTTCATTTTAAACTTGGTTCCATATTCTACCATGTATACAGTTAAATACTTTGATTTTCTTTAATTTTCTTAGCCAAGCTACATATACCTAGGAGTTATTTGATATGAACCCGATTTATTAGTAAAATCTTATATATAATCAAGACTAGAACCCACCCAAAAAAAAAAAAAAGGTAATATCCCATAATGCAACTTTGAAAAAAATTAAATTATCTTATTTCTAAAACTCTTATCCACTCGGAAATAACAAAATCTTCCTATCCTACTAAATATTTAAATTTTACATAAATAATCCAATAATACACTCGACAAATTAATTAAGAGCTAGTGATGGGATAGCATATAGCTGGTTTGCACTTAAAACAACATAAAAACTTCTTGTTAGTTAAAACCACCGTTAACCTCCACCCCCATTTGATATCTGGGCGGGCTTTGCAAGCACAATATCTGTGTCCCACCAGCAGTACTTTCTGTTTACCTCTTAACCTCTGTTTTTTCTCTTATTCTTTTTTTTTTTTTTTTTTTTTCCTTTCCATAATTCATTTCAATTCTCACTACTGCGAATATAAACTCCCTTATTTCCCATGAAGTATAAATATCAGTTTAATTTTTTTTTTATTTTTCAATTTTTAACTCTTTTCTTTAAATTTATTTCGAGGGATTGATCAATGAATGCTGATTGATCAGCCCCGTAGCCTTCGCTCCCACCTCCTAGTCTCCCTCTTCTTCAAAAATCCAACTCAATCATACAAAAAAATAAATAAATAAACCCATATTAATTTCTTAAAATTTTCACAAGTGGATAAGAATTTCTCATAATCCATTCCCTCTTATTCAGGACTTCCTATCATACTCAATCTCCCTATAATCCTGCATCAAGACCACGTTTGTTTTCACCACATGTTTCCCCGATTTTCGCTACCGTGAATCTTTCAAGTAAGATTCAACCATCAAGAATACCCTGAATCAAGAATTACGAGAAAAAACAGAGTGCTGATTGATTTAATTTATCATGGATGATTACTTAAGAGAAATAGAGGGCAAATCCGCTCATGATCCTTTATACAATCTCAGTTTCTTTTCCAAACGCTGCATATGGGTGCCGGGTCGTCCTGTCATAGTCGGCGCAGGCCCGTCGGGCCTGGCCGCCGCCGCCTGTCTGAAGGAAAAAGGGGTCCCTTCTCTGGTAATAGAGAGATCTAACTGTATAGCTTCGTTATGGCAACTAAAAACCTACGATCGTCTCAGACTTCATTTGCCGAAACAATTCTGCGAACTTCCATTAATGTCTTTTCCTCAAGATTTCCCAACTTACCCTTCGAAACAACAGTTTATCGAGTATTTACAAGCCTACGCGAAGAGATTCGAAATCAGGCCTGTTTTTAATCAGAGGGTAGTGAGGGCAGAGTTCGATAAGAATCTTGGACTTTGGAGAGTGAGAACGGCGGCAACGACGACGGAGGCGGGGTTGGTGATGGAGGAGAGGGAGTATGTTTGCCGGTGGCTGATAGTGGCGACGGGAGAAAATGCGGAGGAGGTGGTGCCGGCGATTGAAGGGATGAAGGAGTTCGGCGGCGATGTGGTACATACGTGTGGGTATAAGAGTGGAATTGTATATAAAGGGAAAAGGGTTCTTGTTGTCGGGTGTGGGAATTCGGGTATGGAGGTTTGTTTGGATCTCTGTAACCATAATGCTAGCCCTTCTCTCGTCGTCAGGGATACAGTAAGTCTTTTTACACCTTCAACTGTGTGTTACTGTGTGTGTTTTTTTTAATGATTATTTTTTCTAATTTTGCCAATTTAAAGAAAAAGATTCGTTTTTCTAAATGAAAGGCAATTTCAAGATTTCATTTTCTTTCCCCCAAAATATAAGCACGAATTAGTTTATATGTATGTATTTTCACATTTTGTGTGCGTGCATGGGATCGCAAACGGGGAAGACTTCATGCTGAACCTAATATGCTACTTTGTTTCTTTTTTTTTTTGTTCCCCTATTTTTTTTGTTTGCGGAGAAAAAAATGAAACCCTAATAAGTTAGTTTCCTTTTTGAGTTGATTCTTCTACACACAAGAAAAGTATTTTATTTTATTTTATTGAGAAAAGGAAGAAAGATCTTACTTTTCAGCCCGACCCATAAGTATTCTTGTTGCTTCAAGTTCCAAAGGTTTTATTACAGTAAATCAAATACATGTTTTCACTTGAGTATAGCAGAAAAAGAACATCCTTAATGTTTTCACTTTCTTGGGATACTCAAGCATGCGCAACAATATTTACTATAGGAAATATTTTTTTTTTCAAAAAAAAAAAAAGGGGTTGCAAGATTTTGTTTGATTTTTAAACCAATCAATCAATTATTTGACTTTCTTATTTATTTTTCGTAGTGCCCATCTTTTAGGGAAGCCCTTTTTCTTCCATTGCTTATTGCTTTCAAATCGATGATGATTTTAGGTGCACATTCTACCACGAGAGATGCTGGGAAGATCAACTTTCGGGCTGTCCATGTGGTTGCTCAAGTGGTTGCCCATGCGTCTAGTGGACCGGTTTTTGTTAGTGGCATCACGGGTTATGCTTGGTGATACAGGCCGGTTCGGACTGGACAGACCTCGAATTGGCCCACTTGAGTTAAAGAATTTGTCAGGAAAGACGCCCGTTTTGGACGTCGGAACCCTTGACAAGATCAAAAGTGGAGACATTAAGGTACGACCACCTCGTTGCATTGTCTAGAAAAATGTATAAGAGTCGTTTGCTTTGCTTAATGTGATGAGTGGATGATATATGAAATGTATAATTAAATGTAGGATATGATAATTTTGCATAAATAATCAATATCATATGTATTTTATTTGATTAATTGAGCTTAATAACTGTCTTATCCAACTTAGTCCAACGAAATAAACATCTTCATGATGTACATGTGCAACATCCCTATTGCAAATTGCTGGAATCACTTCAAACTTTTTTGGTCCTTTTAAAGTGTTTGTTTTATTGTATCCCATGATTTTGCCTTTATCAATCATTGATTTTGCTTTGCTAAACAGCAAATAATTTCCATTTTCCAGTGTGACAAAGATAACCAAATTTGTACAAAAAGCAACAGTGATAAAGGGATTCTTTTTTAGGTTGTGATTAAGTTTTCAATGATTTGGTTGGTTTTTTTGGAAAAAAATTCATTATATTTTTAAGGACTTATCATTAACTCATGTTTATAACAATTCTGTATTTATTTTTCTTTTTCTTATGTTGTTTAAGTGTCATATATTTAAAAATTTTAATTAATTTCCTAAGGTTAATTTCATTAATTAACTCATGTTTTAATTATAGGTGTATCCAGGAATCAAGAGATTAAGGCATCAATCAGTTGAATTTGTTGATGGAAGAAAAGAAAATTTTGATGCAATAATCTTAGCAACTGGTTATAAAAGCAATGTACCATGTTGGCTAAAGGTAATGTTACCTTTATGCTGTCTTTTATTACATAGTTAATTTCTTGAATCTACATATGCAAGTTCAAAGTCCTCAAAAAGAAAAAAAGAGAAAGGGCATGTTTGGCTGATGAATGCAACTTATTTTTCCTTCAGGGAAGTGAGATGTTTTCGAAGAAAGATGGTCTCCCAAAAAGGCCATTTCCAAATGGCTGGAAAGGCCAATGTGGGCTATACGCGGTGGGGTTCACCAAACGCGGCCTTCTTGGGGCGTCCATGGATGCCAAGAATATTGCAGCTGATATTGAAAGTTGTTGGAGGGCTGAGGCAAAACATTTATCAGCTATTTCTTGGCAAAAACTTATAGTTTCTGATTAATTTTGTGGGTTTTTTTTTTAATATAATAGGAATATTGACTTTTGGGGGAAAAAAAAAGGAAAGATTAATGGAGAATTTTTGGGGGTACTAATATTGATTTGGTGCCAAAGGAAGCTCCAGAAAGTAAGGGAGGAATTGAGGAGGAGGAAGAAGGAGAAAGATTTTATGACTAATTAATCTCCATTAACTATGGTCAAAAAGAAGAAAATTGGGACAAAAGGAGGAGGATTTTGGAGTGAAATTGTAGGTTTTGTGAGTAGTGTATACATTTTGTACACATTTGACAATTTATTAGACAGTGACTCTTAGTTGACGTTAGGTGAATTTTTTAATACAGCAAGTGAATATTGTTTTTACGGATTTTTATTGTATTATTTGATTATTCAGTGTTTTCTCCAGTCAAATAGTCAAATATGATCAAACAGATAATACCATAACATTGGAAAAAATTGAAAGGAAAAAAAATGTTTTTTCTTTTTCTCAATATTTATTTTACATTTTGGGTAGGTCATGTGGATGTATTAGAAGTGACTTGAAATAATACCACAGCATATATAATTAAAACATGATGGTGAAACTTTGGTACCAAAGTTCTATATGATCACTAGCTCATTTAGTGCCAATTTAAAGACTTCTGCCCATTTGGATGGGGAAATGATTACAATCCCAAGTAGTAGACAGGACCACTATAATTAAATAAAATGAATGTGCCAGATCGATGAGATTGTGCCCCCAAAAAAAATAAATAAATAATAAAAATAAATAAATAAGTGGTATTTACACTTGACTTTTATTACTCAAGAAAAGTATTAAATGATCTTTAACACAAATTTATTTATTTATTTGTTTATTTTGATTAATGATTGCAGAATTCTCCTCCATAACACCAATTGATCTTTTTGGAAAATTAAAAAAATAAAATAAAATAAAGTACTATGGCGCCAAAAAGTCCAAAAAATATCAGAATATGGGATGCATTATTTTAAAGTAACAAAGATAGGATATATTAGAAGGTATTTAGAATATTAGGAAATATGATAAGAAGTGGTAGGAACTGGGAATTATTGTGATTGATCAAGATATCTAGATAGGTATGATCATCCCATCATTTACAAATATTATTCTTGAGCTCAAATCTTTCCCACTCCTCCTAACCAAGATTTTTTAGAGGAAAACATTCTCGCTTTTACTAACAGGAATCCATTATAGATTTAATGAAATTCATTGCTAATATAACTCTGTTATAAATTTTGTTTCGTCAAAAATCTGTTACCATATGCCTTGTTACTAATCAGTTTTATGATAGAATTGAAGGTTGTTATAAAACCTGTCATAAAACTAATTTTACTGATAGACTTTCTATCACGAATTGAGAACTTATTATGGAATTTTATCACAAATTCATTGTAAATGTCATTATTCATATATGTTTTTCTCATTCTTTAAATTCATTAGTATATATTCTATACGTATCTGTGATGAAATCCTATGCATCACAAAATTTCTGTTACTAAAAAAGTTGTTTTCTTTATGTAGTGATACGTTGCGCTGACACAAATTTTATGATTATAAACTTTTCTCAATTCAATGATATTCGTCTTCCAATATGTGTTGTTATTGATATTACATGACATATTTGATTAATTGATTTAATTTTGAAAAATAGTGAAAAGAAAAATGAAATCCAAGGAAGATATTTCACTATTAAAGCATGTCTCTTTTTAGGTCTTCTTTCTAATTGCTTAATTTGTAAGCATCTTTTAGAGTTTAACAAAAAAGACTATTGCTAAGAGGCATTCTAATGAGGTTCCACGTTTGGATTATGTCTTAATTAAGCCTTGGTGGATTTAGGAGGAACACATAATTATACTTATATTATATTAGTTTATATTATTATATATTATAAACGTGCATTTAGACATGAACACTTGGTTGATAATGAGGCGAGGATTAATGTTGCTTTATAAAGCAAGAAAGAGTTCATTGAACCTGAAAATTAATACCAAAAAAGTGTGTCCATTAGTTGCATTTCTAATTGTAACTTTAATTAATTGGCATGTTGTGAAACAATTAATAGTGCCCCTTTTGTAGAACAGTGTTTGTTGTTAATTAATCTTGGAACAAAATTCTTTTAATTAAATTAATATTAATACAAATTAATATATGATTTATTGGGTCCGTTTCTGCAAATTTAGTGCTAAATATTCTTTTATCAAAATAGTTATAGGATGGGATTAGACTTATCCGTAGGGTTATATTGCTTCAATAGATATAGTATTTTATATTAGAGTTAACACGTAAAGTATGATGTGGCAATACAAAAATTGTCACTAAATATATGTTACAAGTGATAAAAATTATATGTTATCATAAGAATAATTTTCACAAATTTAATAATGACAAATATCATATTTAAGTAGATACTTAGACAAATGGTAATATACATACAGTAACAACCTGGTAACAAACAAAAATTTTATTACAAATCCTGTCATTTAAAAGTATCACATGATAAAGTAAAAATTATTACAACTTAATGTATATTGTTGATAATAATTCTATGATTCATTTTATTTTTTGTCACAAATATTATGTTTTTTTAGTAACATATGTAGAGATAAATACAGTTAAATCGACCAAATGGTTAGGTTCCCATTATATGTTCCTACTATTACTTACAAAAATTATAAAAAAATATAATTATATTGTTCAATATTTTTTTTAAATCAATACATATGCCCAAAAAAAATAAATTAATATATTTGAATTCTGTTCTGGTAGCTCTGCTTTGGCTAGAAGCTCAATGTGATGCTAAAACAAAGGTGACCTTTCGGTTAAAGTCAAATTCCATTGTGACCACTTAATGTGCTTTCTTTAATTGCAATTCTCTTAAATGGCATAATCTAATTGCCAAGTCGGTACTTAAATGGGAAAACAATCGAATAATACAGCCATCACACCTTAACGAGACCTAATTCTAACAACAATGATGACTTATTTATGTCATCACATATAAAGGTTAGACATATCAAGAATAAGCATTCGATTGAAAGTTTGTCATAAAAAGACATCTTGATGGCTGAAGAAAGAGATCAATATATAAACAGTTTCAAATTTCTCAACTTCATTGGAATTCAAGTTTCGGCACTAAAAAATCAGCAATCGGTAATTGATATTCGCAATAGTTTATTTAAATTTTGAAGGGCAAAAGGTATACTAAACCTATGGCCTAATTGTATTTTGGAGTATTTAGGAGAATAGAAAGGTACTAAGGTAGTGTTTGTAATAGTTTATGTAAAAGCATAATCACTTATTTTTTAAAGTTGAAAAATTCATATTATAATTAAAAGTACTTTATGTTTGGAAATCATCAAAATAATTCATTACAACTCAACAAAAAATTGTAGTGTTTCGAATTATAATCACTTATTTTTATGAAAAATAGCTTACAGCACCCCATAAGCAACCTTAGGGCTGCTTATGAGATTATAACTTATTGTTGATTAATTTTAGAGAACTTACAGCAGAAGCAGTGATTTCAAACACTAAAAAATAATTTGTAGCAGTTCATAATTACATAGGTATTTTTTATAAGGAGTTGCAAACACCCCCTAAGCCTATGTCCTAATTAATCACTTTGGGGTGTTTAATAAAGAGATTACGGTTAAGCATGATGGGCTTGCTTTGTGGTTAGGCCCAATGTAGGAGTTGGTAAGAATATGCTAGGTGGTCTATGTGTGCATGCTTGCTTTTGAGCCACATGCTTGCCTTTTTAGTTCCTAACCGAAAACTAGTACATTACAATAGTGAAAAGGAACATGCATGCTTGCACTTCTCCAACAAGCTTTGTGTGCCTAGTTTTATATCCCCTTTTTCGGTTTTATCCTTTTGGCCCTTTTAGATAATCTCCAAGTCTCTTAAATGAATTATATATAATTCAAAAAATTAAGCACTTGAATTTGGAAGAATTTCAAACTATACATACCCATAAAATTTAGTGGATGAGGTTTTAGTCTGATGGTTAAACTTGAGATTTCAAAACTCCAAATTGTGGATTCTTGAAATTCTATCTTATAAAAAAAATGTGTATGTACTTGTTTCAGGAGTTCTAATTTTATAAACACATAAACAAATGGATTCGGTACTAATTTATGAATTAATATATATAAGCAATAAAAATTAAATTTTTTAATCAGTTCGAACCATCCCGAGCAAAAGTACACATGTCATAAGACAATTCCACATATTATGATCAAAATCAAGCCAAGTATTTCCATCTCATTGCAGCGGCTGATAAAACAAAGCTCTCAACCCCTACTTGATAGGTGTGCTCCATCAGTAATTGAAAGTTGCTTATTTTATTAGTACTGATTTGTAATTCTTACTTCCAAATTCTTTAACCTTAATTAACTGCATCGAAAATAGTATCATAATTGAAAGTTTTATTACAAATTTAATATTTTCTTGTTGTTATATATCCTAATTAGAATTAAGAATAAAATCTAGGGTTGGAGTACTTGTACTTTTTAACAAAAATAATGTAAACCACAAATAGTGGTCCTAGTACCATGCTCATCCTGGGGCACTCTGATGACCTTTTTACGTACGTACACATGCTGCACATGCAAACTCATCAGACCATCCAATTTTGATATGATGATCAAGAAAATTTATTTTTT
>JACFYI010003620.1:747510-774651 GCA_014898755.1 Handroanthus guayacan | reverse complement strand
GACCATGTAATTGTGTATTGGGTGCAGAGGTCAACATCAGATCGGATGGTTGGGGATTGTTATTTGTCAATGATGAAACAAACATTCTTTCATAGAATAAGTACAAACTTAATGATTGGGATTAATTCTTGTCATCATGATTTATTTGAGAATGTCTGTCATAAATGAAGGGTTTGTCCATTGGGAATGTATTTATGCACGTATGCTATATATATATATATATACACACACACACAAATGGATTATGCTAAAAGACAATTTTTGGTCAATTCTATTTAATATTACATTTCAAGATTTGGATTTTTTATGTTGATCTACCATGACATGGCTTATAATATGGATAAGTTTGTTATTTCGATTGTTATTCGGATAGTATGTGGTGAACTCCAAGAATTATTTTGCAAATTTATGAAGATATTCGAATAGGAAACTATTCATAATAATATGCTTTTACTAGTATCTCTAATCATCAAGGGGTAAAAAGTATGTTTTTTATTGTCTTTACGAATTGAGAACGATCTTTATTAAGAATTTATTATCTGATTTAATAAAATTCTATGAAAGATACTCTCAATAATCCTAACATGATTTTAGATTTTAAGTTAAGTCTCGTAATTTATTAGTTCTTGTAAGATTTCTATGGGCTTGATCAAATGGACCTGAACAAATTAATTTTAGCCGGTTTTCTTGGACCACCCTAAATCAGTATGTATATATGTATATGTGTGTTAATATATACATATGAAAGGCATATATATGTGTATGTATATGTGTGTTAATGTATACAAATGAAAGGCAAGGATGTTTTGCAAAATTTATTTCTTTTTTATTTAATTTTATTTTTTAATTTTTGCGGTCCATGGGATTAAGTAATGCCAGCAAAGGGTGGAGTTTCTTCGAAGGATGTTGACAGCCAAGTAGTGCCTTGAGGCTTGAGTTTGACACATTGCCCGGTTGTTGTGGGCTTTGGTAAAATAACCAATGGAGGAATTCTATGTCCTAATTTTCACTAATTCCATGGACTAAATAATTTAGATCATTAATTTGCAACCAAGAAAAAATATATTCATGAAAACCACTTTGTACAGATACAAAAACAAAAAAAATAAAAATAAAAATAATAATAACGATGATGTATCTAAACTCTAAATCAATATATTACTGCACAGTATGATGCAAATATTCCATCACTTGTCTCGCTAGTCGCTCATATATATCGAATTCGTGCGTCTAATCCTAAATCTTTTTTCACAATTCTAATATTTTAAATTACTGTATTACGTACTCCCAAGAATGATCTCCCCACATGTTATGCAATATGAAAAATATAGTGTATGTTTTCTCTATTGATGAACAAGTTCAACTAAAATATGAAATCACCTCATGAGGTGTTTTTCTAATATTATAATAATTTTAATTTGAACTTAAATAATTTTCAACTCTTTCTAAATAATAATTAAAAACTGACAAGTGTATGATAAAGACATGATCAATCACCCTCTAATGAGACCCATAGCCCACCAAAAGGAACGCAACTTATAACTAGCTCTACTTTGTTCATCAATATAGGCTTCCCCTTTATGGAATTATTAGTTTGAAAATCACCAAAGAAATGAGAAAAACATCCCATCAAAATGTGACATAAAAATAATTATCTTAAATCTAAAATATATCTATCTATATATATATATTGGCCCACAAATTTCCAGTAACTTTGAGGTGGTGAGGAACTTTATACATAAAATAAGCATGAAAAGAGCAAGACATGCATGCAAGCGCATGTACATGGATGAAAATGACCCATCATTGATCATCATCATTTATCATCATTACCACCATAATATCATCATAGGTATGATCAGAGGATATACATAGATATATATATATATATACACATACATACATGATTATGATCAGATCACTCCTCTTCACCTCCACTGTGTGTTTGTGCGTGCAAAATATTCCAGGGACCATATATTATATATATCATCAGTCATCTTTTCTAATCTTTTTTCCTTGCAAAATTCCAAAATTTGTCCATTTTCAATCATGATGAATCCTCCACTAGATTCTTTAAAGTGCAAAAGTGTACTTGAGATTATACGTTTTTGCCACAACTTACACCTAGAAGAAACCACTACTGTGTGTTTTCCTTTTTCCCTTTTTTTTTTTTGTCATTTTTGAAGATACTTATCTCTCAATATCTTCCCCACTTTCCTTAGACAGGAAACAGCCAATGGAACCTTAAAGTGAAAATGGAATCTAAGTATATGGGGAAAATTAACCACTGTACGAGTTTGCCAAAGTAAACATGATAAAGGATCTTCTCCATCTTGTGAAAAGTTAACTTTTTATCCTAATTTTCAAGAATTGATGATAAATAAAGAAAAATTATCTCAAAAGGGGGTCAAAAGAAATTGAATTATTTATTTATTTATATACAATTAGTTTCTAGGAGTTATAACATCCCACCGGCATTACTAATTTGATGAAAACAGGTCATTTAATTTTAAGAAAGAAGGGGTTGTTTGGCTATCCAAAGTATACACAAATATCTTCTCTGGATTCCAATTTTTATCAAGAATGAAATTATGGAGGTTATATATATATATATATATATTGTGTGTGTGTGTAGAAGTCTTGTTTGGTTTGTTCCCTGCAAAAATGGTGCAAAGAACAAGAAGATTTCATGCTAGCAGAAGCTTAATTAGAGGATCGTAATTTCTTATTTTGAAAGTTTAATTACGAAAAAATATTATTAAGCACTTTATAACATCTTATAAGTTTCAAGAGACAGACAAACACCCTTTAGCATTTATGCTTAGAAATGTTTGTGCTTTGGAGATTAATTACATGGAAAGGGAATTGATTCTCCATATATCTCTTTCTCTTTTGACCCCCTTTTTCTATATCACTAATAATACACTCTCACTTTCTGTTTGTTGTTTGCTATTGTATCTTTCCAATTTTGGGTTTTTGGTCATCCAATCCTTTTTTTTTTCCCTCTTTTTAGGGAGTGCGTTTCATGCATATATCACATCAGATAGGAACAGCAAGCACAAAACCAAGAATTTTAGATAATTATATATGCTTGTGTGCAATATTCTCCCCAAAGGAATAAAACAAAATAAACTCCTTTAATTGCCACTTGCATGATCCAATTAATAAATTGGATTCAACTACTTGGAGGAATTTTAAGTGATTATTTATTTCAAATTAAGACCCAAGAATGAATATACATATACGTGTGTGTATATTGGTGAGAGTATATATGAAGGTTTTAAGACAGTTTACAAGTTTTTCTCTCTCTCTCTCTTCAAAGTGCACTTGAAGTACAAAATTTTCACCATGGATATGAAAAGAATACAACTTAACATTGGTGACAAAGTTTATTCAAACTTGATTCAATTAACAATCAAATCAATCTTATAAAATACGACTTTCAAAGCTTGATTAAAATGTTTGAAACAAATTTAAACAATAACATGATCTTTAATTCGACTCGATTCATTTACCATATTGGGCCATTCTTTTACCCCTTTTGGTTCTTATCCTGTAACTGTGCTTCTTTTTACACTATTTTCTGCTAATGGCTTTTCATAAAAATATTGATGGATGATGACTGGGCTAGTTTAGATAAAAAGATAAAGTAACTATAATGTGAATAAATGTATTAGTAGTAGAAAAGATATAATTAACACACACACACAAAAAAAAAAACAGTATTAGTTGCTGGCAGCCAGTGCTAAGGGAGAACTTTTAACTTAAGTCGGACTGGAAAGCGGGAGGACTTGCAGTTACACGCAAAGAAAGGGGAAGGAAGAGGGAAGTAAAGAAAAGTGATTCTGGGCGTGATTACAGCTTATAGCTAGTTGGCAACACATATAAGAGTGGCACACAGATTTTAAGCTACAGCTTATAGCTTGTTGGCCATTTACAGGATTAATTGGTTTATGGATTTTAAGCTAAATAAAAATTTGAAAATTAAAGTAAATTGCGGTGAGCGTGGATCGAACACGCGACCTTCAGATCTTCAGTCTGACGCTCTCCCAACTGAGCTATCCCCGCGGTTGTTGTTACAGGCCATTGAGAAATCTCAAAACTATCAAATTCTCCTTTTTAATTTTGATCTTTGTGTGATATATATATATTTTCCTTTTTAACTAGTAAATAAATTACCAGAGGTCAATTAAAATTTTATATAGGAACATGAATGAGTCATTAATTGGAAAATTATCAAAAAGTAAGAAAAGTTTAGGTAACCGTAACCTACGAAAGTTTATACATATATTCATCGTATGATCATTCCCAATCTTAATTTGAAATATTTATTCAATTGGAAGTTTAAAACATTTTGTTTGATTGAGAAAATCCAACATCCAAGACAAATTGTGAAATCCGAAATAATATTATTGGGAGATTAAGAATGAAGTCTATTTATGTTTAAAAATAATGGCACAATAAAATATATATATATATATAAAATAAAATAAGTTGAATGGTTTCAATCATGATTAAATTATAATATCAAGATTCTGTTTAAATTTATTGTGCCAAAAAACAGCCCAATAGGCTTAACCTTGGTTTCGGATTAGCCCATTATCTCTTTGGTAATGTTCATATCTATAAACTGCAAACGTACGGGACAGCAAGCCCAAATAGCTCGACTCTTTACATATTTTGGGCCAGCCCTCATAAACATGGGCCTATGCATGGAAATAACTTATTTCTCGTTGTTTGTTTTAAAGATCATATGAAAGAATTAAACATATAAATAGAGAATTTTTTTTTTCTTTTTGAGGTAAGAGAATTATTAGAGAATTATTAATTTACATATCGCTTTTATGTAACTTAATTAACAGTCGTGTGATGGATCTTTCATCAAAATTCAAAAATTTCAAGTCAAATACAACCTAAAAGAATTTCTTTTAGAAGAGAGACTACATCATTGAATGCATGAATGTATAATATCAAAGAAAGTATAATTAATAATTTTCTGAAAAGTAATACTATATTTAATGTAAGAAAAATTATTATAATAGTTTGAATTATAAGAGTGCGAAATATATTGCCCCAATTGTAAGATTTGAAGTAATCAAACTTATAAAATCTCTTAATTATGAGACTTTCACTTTGCTAATAGTGAAATAATTTTATAATTTTTAGTTGTTCCACCCAGAATGTTTAACTTCGTCATTTGAACAAAATTTAAACAAATATAAGATGGAAGGCATTACATTCAATTTTAATCATTACAAGAAAATATATACTCATTTGTTAAGGAAAAATTTGTGATGTATAGTATTCTATTACATAGAATATATCTACCATAGATTTATGACAGATTATCAACGATTTGTCATGCAAACTTCAATAAGTTTAATTCCATTGTAAAACTAATCCGTCATATATTAATAGATTTATGACAAAACAAAATCTATCTATATTTATAGGAGATCGATTGTTGATTTAAATTGAGACAATTTTGACCAAATTCTCGTTTCTTGTAAATGTGAATTATCTTTATTAAGTAAAAGTTTATTATTTTTTAGGTACAGGTCAGGGGTTCAATCCTCCAGAATTACAATCTTGAATATTTTTTATTAAATAAAATAATTCCTTTCTAATTAATACTGTTTGAGACCTTATATGATGATATAAATTCTTATCGCGCATGAACATTTGTATTCATGTATCATCAAATGTGAAAAATGATAATATTTCAAATCAAATAACTATATATCATTTATAATTCTATAGTTTTCCATGAATAGTGTGGACTCAGCTAATATGTATAATTGCATGGTGGGGAAAAAAGTAATTAAGGTTGATAAGATATAACTTTGAATCTCCCCCCATGTAGAAAAATTTTATCCCAAGTCACCCGGCAATTATGACAATTATAAGATTTTTCCACGTTAAATTAAATACTTCCCCTGCAGTTCTTTTATATGATAAAGGAATAATTACCTCAACACCCCCTTAGTTTCAATTTAATTATCAAAATGTTCCTTGAAGTTTGGATTATTATCATTATACCTCTTGAGATTTAAATAATTATCATTACATTCCCCTAAAAATTCTAAACATTATAAGTCGACTCCTTAGATAACTGAGTATAATTATAATTATGTGTCAGTTTAGAAAGTGTAATTGCAATATATGCATATATTGAAGGGGTGTAATTGTAATTTGTGTATTAGCTTAATATGGGCTATAACAATAATTATTCAAACCCTAGGGGAGTTTTTGATAGTTATGGTGAACCTCAGGGGTATTGAGGTAATTATCCCTATGATAAATTTTCAATGACAAATACTAAATTTTAATGTTTTAAGGAACATTTTTAGGATTTCTATATTATTTTCAATTCAACAAGTATCATCAATTACCCTGAATGAAACAGCTCATCTTCAACATTTATTTAGTTATATCCTATTGGGCTAGAGTTGAACTTTGAATAAACATTTTAATTTTAAGTCATATATATAATATATATATATAAAGGTACTAATGCTAGTTCTCTATGTATGCAATTTAATTCAAAACATTAATTTTTATATGCATAATTTGTATATACTATTTCTTTTTTATGGATTATATACATTTTAATTAAAAGTATATAGTATGAGTGACAAAAAATTGAATAATAATATGAAATCATCACTAATTTAATATAAAAAGTAATAAAAGATTATATTTTCCAAAAAAAATTACCCTGTACTATCTTTAAATATACACTGAGATCGCATAAAGAATTACTAATTTATCATAAAATCATATAAGTGAAATAACTTTATGATGAATTTTTGCTTCGTAAAGATGTGTTTTCTTATATTCGAACGTTTTGCTGCCATTAATGATTAATCTCCCATACACAATGAAAAGAGAAAAAACTTAAAATTCCAACTAAAAGATCAATGCTTGAATTTACATAATAATAATAAAACCAAAAAACAAAAAACAAAAAAAAAAGAAAAAAGAAAAGAAAAAAAAATCAATTAGAGAACAAAGTTTGACAAATCTCAGAAAAAACATCAAATATCATCCCATGATACGAAACCTCATTCAAAGACAAGAAACAGAGTAGCAGCCTCTCCAATTCCTCTGCTCCAAACATCTGTTTCTCCAGTATCATCTCCACCATTGATTCCCTGAAATCGCTGCGAGGATCAACCGAACTCATCTCCACCGGATAACTCTCTTCAATCATCGTCCCCTTAAAACCCCTCTCCGATAGATCTTTCCTGGTTTTCCGGCGGTTCTTGACTGTTTTCCGGCGCGGATCTCTCGTCCCGGAATCACATTTTTTGTCATTATAATAAATCTGCGTTGAAATCTGGTCATAGCCCAGTTCATATCCAGGCCAAGTTTTGCTAGGTTTCTTGCCTTCTTTTGAAATTGTCTTCCCAGCGGCGGTGGAATCTATTCTCTGGCGGCTTTTGCTTAAAACGGCGTTGTATGAATTAACTGATGACGAAAACGAGCAGCGCCCTGTTTCATCAATGCTTTTCATCTCTTCACATTTTTTAAATCTCCGGCTACTTTTCAGGCGAAAAGAGTCGGCGGAGTTTGAAGATAAGCTGAAAAAAGTCTCTGTTTCGCCGTCGTCCCTGGTTTTCTCATCGCTGCTGGTGAACCACCCTCCGTTAGACGATGAACTCTGGTTAAAATTTACTAAGCCACTCTTTTTATCATCCTTTCTCTTCTGGTTTAGAGGTGAAAAGGGTTTAACAGGAGGACATTTTCGTCCTTGTCCTGCACCAGAAGAATGATTCAGAAGTGGGTTTCTTTTGAGAGTTCTTTGAGTTTTGAAAGAAGAGTGGTCATTTTCATGGAGATGAGAAGTGGATTTGTTGGGTTTTGTGATGGAAATGGAGCTTTCTGCAACGTCAGGTAGGGTTCTGAACTGGCAAGAAGTGAAAGAAGAAGGGATGAAGTGAGAGATCTTTTTGAGCTTGAAATAATTATTCTGGGTTTCCATTGAAATTTTCTCTGTTTTTGAATTTGGAAGTTGTTGGATTTTATAGAGGACGGGAGAGAGAGGAACGTGGAAATTGCTTCTGTGGGAAGAATTTGGGGTTGTACTCATCTGTCATGAATTTGAATATTGATGCATACGTAGAGGGAGTGTGATGCAGTCAAAAAGTGAATTATGCATGGAGTGTTGGAAGAGTCAAAGATAATTAATTTTGGGAGTGAAGAAATAATAATTTGGAATAAGGATTGAGAATGTTTTGAAAATTTATTAAGAAGTAATAAAGGATTAAAATGGGAATGTTTTTGAAAATCTTTTAAAAGAAATTTTAAAGATAGAATTATGAAATATCATTTATAAATATTTATTAGAAAATCAAGAGTCGAGAAAATCACCCTCAATTGTACGTTTGATGTATGTAATATTTTGTATTGAGGTAATTTTGTGATTTTTGGTCTTGAAGAGGTGCTTTGAAAACTGAGAAAAAAAGATCTCATCATATTTTGTCTCAAGTATCTTGACTTCTCTAATGTGATATGATGTTAAATCATAATGTTCCCCAATTAGAGGGACTGGAAGGAGGCACATGATTATTGTTCTCACAAAAGTTATTATATAGTGATGCTCAAATTGGTCATCGCCAAAAAACACACACAACAAAAACAACAACAACAATAACAACAACAAAAGAACTTAACACATTGAGAGGTATTGATCCGCCATTGTAGAAAATTCTTTATCCATGTTTCAAAGGTGAAAGAAGCAATCGTCATATATTCGTTACGAGAAATGGTAATAGATATCACATCGGTGACACAAGGAGAAGTACGTGAATAAAACACTTCTCATATACTTTTTTGAAACAAAACTCCAATTCTCACAAACACTCAATTTCAGAAGAATGAGACATAATATATCACAGGCATTATCATAATGTATCATTAATCATTTAATTGACAAACTAAACTTAACTTGGACAAAAAAATTCCTCCTTTGATTGTGTAATGAGGCTAATTAATATTTATTTTATGATTTTATCATGTAGTAACAATTTGCATCTATATTTAAACAAAATAGTATGAAACAAGTTTCTAAACAATCCCCATGATGTCATTACGCGATGACACACAAGTTGCTATAATGAGACCGTGTTGTAATCACGTGATTGAGAAATATTACTCCTTTCAATCTGTGTGCCGAGTTGCTTCACGGACTAGATTTCCTTTACTTTTCATGACAAAAGAGTTAATCATCATAATGCTTTTTCTAGGATTATTCTTTCCTTGTTACAATTACATGCAACTGTACTTGATTTATCTAATTTCATAAATGTGCACACCTTGTGTATACAAATCTGCATCTAGGCTAATCATGTCTAATAAAATTAAGGCACAATTACCTCTATATACTTTGAAATTTACTATAATTACCAAAATGCTCCCTAATATTTACATAATTATCATTACAACCCCTAAAATTTGGATAGTTACCATTATACTCCTTGAAATTCCTAAAAAGTATAAGTACACCTCCTGGATAAAGAAGTGTAATTGTAATATTATGCATTAGCATAGGGGGTCTAATTATGATTATGCATATGCTCAGGGAATTTAATTGTATTTATGCATCACCTGTACTATACGCTAAGGAGTGTAATGGTAATTATCCAAATATCAGGAGAATTTTGGTAATTATGATAAATCTTAAGAAGTGTAGAGGTACTTATCCATAAAATTAATTAGTGACAAAACATATATTATCAGACATATGAATCAACAAAATTTATCTGAAAAAAAATGTTTGTAATAAATATCATTAAATATGCACGTAAGGAACTTTACTGTTAGTAAAAATGATATTTTCTTGCAGTGAAACATAATTATATAAAAACCTTCCAAGATCACCAACCACAAGTACAAGTAATGTGATTATATTTATGCCAAAACATTAGAATTCTAAAATCTTTCAAAAGTAACCCCAATAATTACTCCAAATTAAACCCAAGTCAATAAAATTCTGTTGCAACTGACCCACATCAAATATTTTTCGAAATATATCAGGAAAATTGCTCCGTGTGCAGCGGCGCAATCCCTTTGTAGCAGAATGTCAATAAGCTTATGTCCTTTTCAATTTCCCCAAATTAACAAAACAAAAATGGAATATTTTTATCCACAGTTCTTTTTTCTAGGAACTGATACTGTGGTGGTAGTGTACGTGGACCATCCCAAGAACCCCACTATGATTGGCTTACTCTCATTATTAATTAAAATAATAAAATGGTATCTTCTGTTAGTGAGAAGCTTCCAACAGCACAAAAACACAGAGATATACAGCAGAAATTTTGGTGTAGATTTTCATTATTTTCAAAGTCCATTTTAAAGTGAACCAAAAGCAATAGGACAGTTTGGTTCGGGGTTTCTATGTAAGAATTTGTGTGAGAAGTCAATTGAAAGTACTGTAATAATTTGCAGAGTTTTGTGTGTTTCGAGTGGATGTCCAGTCGGTGGCATGTTTGTTGGGGTTTTGTATCAATGTTGTGTCTTCATTTATGTTGATATCGAGCAATGTCATTATGTGTAAATGTAACTAATTTTCTTCAAATATGTTAGTATCGAGTGTTGTCTTCTTTAAGTAAAAGAATAGATATGTAAATTTTGAAATAGTTCATAAGTTGTTTTTATGTGTGATTTATATTGTCTTTTGAGAAGTTTTTTCAAGTTGATGAGCATTTTTCCTTATATGGTTGAACTTTGCATGTGTGATGTTGGATTTAGGTGGAATTAGCGTTAGATTTATGGTTTGAAAAGGTTGACATAGGTGAAACCATAAAATTTTATATCTTTATAACTGTTGTTTCCTTGTGTTATGATCCATATATATATGATTAATAAACCACGAGCATTGATGATTTATATATCTTTTTCATGTGATATTCTTGAAATGTTTATTATTATTAGTTATTATATTATATGGAAGATAACTATAATAATAAATCTACTTACAAGTTTTATCTGCCATGCGTATATTAAATACACATGTATTGAATGGATATGCACTAAACGCTAATATGAATAAGGAGTGAGCAAAATATTAAGGATATATGATTAATTAAAATTGAGTCAAGCAAATTAATTTAATCCAAAATTGATATATCTGGAAAAAAAAGAACAAAGTAGATTAGTAAATAATATATAGCACAAATCATTTGATTATCCAAACGGGACAAGGTTTGATCGAAATTAAGAGATCCCATTATTTAATTTTAACATACAAAAATTATTTTCATTAAATACATACACACATATAGATATAATTATCTGTTTTAAGTTTTTTATATGCATTGATTACAAATATTGGAAAATTTGTATTCATGTGTATACTGTTATGCATGTGTGTGTGCAACATATTTGTTATTTAAGAAATACAATGCATATGGAACTTGTAACTTTGTGCAATTTCAAACTTCTTTCACAAACAAAACAAAAGCTATCAGACAAATAACTTGTTTCTTGGACTATCAGAAATCATATAAAATAATGTTTATTTGTAGACCAACTTTTTATTGTCAGGCATTGTTTTTCAATTTCTTTGAGTTTCAATTCAATATATATATATATATAATCATCATCCCTAAAATATTTGACTTATGGTGATATGATATCGTGCCATGGATTTTGGGTCACTTTTGTCTTTTTGATATTGTACTCATTCATCTTATGTAAAACCCAAATCCAACTTTAATTTAATTGTTATTTCTAAGTGTATGTACTTACATACATATGAATACATCCTAAAACATGTTGTTAGTTTCTTTCTCTATTTACTTTATCTTCAACTAGTATTGAAAGATTTATGCTGAAATATTGCAAACATTATCTTTTATTTCAACCATGTGGCTTGAACGATCTACTCAACTCAATACCATTTCAATACTAACAAGATCTATTCGACTTTGAGATTGTATCAGAATTTTCGCGACCCACATGAGATATATACAAACACATATACATATATGTATTAAGTTACACTAATCACATGTAAATGATGTCAAGATCAGGTTTAGGTCATTAGAATTTGGAAGTTTTATCTTTGAAATAAATATAAAACTTATTCTATGTCGCATTGCTGGTAAAATCTAGTGTAATCTGATAAGATACTTGGGTTTGGTGGGATAGTCCAATTTTGAATTTGAGAAAATATTTGTTTTTTTGGTTGTCATTTTTGTCTCTCACTATAATTTTAATTGGAGCTATCATTTTCTTGAAGGAACACCACATAGAATAATTTGTACCTCAATAATTTTTGAGAAATATGCTAGGTTGTGTTTGGAATAATAAATTTGAAGTAAGTAGTGTATTTTAAATTTAAAATAATAAACTATTGAAATTATTTAGATATTTTAAGAATGCAAGTACTTTCAAATTGTAGAGCTTCCATTTTAATATATTTTGAATAATTACAACGGACATCAGATCCATTTAATATGAAGTATTGAAGTCATTTGAAATTATTCCTCTCTTTTATTTATTTTATTTATTTATTTATTTATTATTATTTTTATTTTTTGCTTTTCAAATCCATAATTTCCATCCAAATGCAACCTTATTCATGAGATATTTGGGCTTTGCTCATAAAATATAGATGTGGGATCAGCAGGAGAGACACATATGGAGAAATGTTTGGGCTTTTGAATCTCAGGCCTGCAACCTCATTTGTTGAAGAGATATGGGCCATAATTCCATATCATAAGACAAGTATTAATGGGCTAACACTGATTGACCCAATGATAAGGCCCAACCCAGGCAAAAAACCCAAAGAAAACCCTAATTTCACCTGAATTAACAAGGCTAACTCGTCTGAACTCCGGTGTGGTTTGTATCTCCACTTCGCTCATGGTACTCTCTCTCTCTAGTTGCTCTTTGTTGCATTCTATTTCTCTATATGCATTTGCTATGGTCAAAAACCATTCTCTATATGTATATGCTATGGTGAATTTTTCAACTTGTTTTTGCACTAATGATTATTGATTTAACAGGGGAAGGGAACGGGGAGTTTTGGAAAGAGGAGGAATAAAACACATACACTGTGTGTGAGGTGTGGCCGCCGAAGCTTCCACATTCAGAAGAGTCGTTGCGCGGCGTGTGCCTACCCGGCTGCCCGCACTCGAAAATGTACGTATTTCTAAACTGTTTCGAGCATTTGTGCGTGTATGTATTGGTGGAAGTTGATTTTGTGTTTTCGAGTATGTTGATGGTCTTATGTTGCTCTGAAATATAAGTGAAGAAAATGGGAGATTAGTTGTAGGAAATGGGAGATGTAATGGAAATGATTTTCCTCATAATTTTATTCTGTTTATGAAGTTGAATAACGATCTATTATGAAATGTATTTTTTGTCTCTTTCTTTTGGATATCAAATATTGTATTGTTAGTTCTTAAATTATGATAAACGATTTTCATTTACTTGCATTCCATTGCTTGCCAAGCTTCCTGTGCCTGTGTTAGTGCATGCTGTTAGATTTGGTTGATTTTTCTTCTAAAAACCTTGATACTCGGGTAGAGTCAATCAAATATTCTGATGGATATGCATGAAAATTTGGATTCTGAAAATTTTGGTCAGTTAAACCAATAAGATGTTTTCAGCCAAGTGAACCAAAAGATGGCTATATGAGGAAATTTGTTGGTCATGCTTCTTTATCTGGTCGGCAGGTTATGTACATATCTGACTGACTCGTTCCCTTGAAGCAAAAGTGAGTGTGTTGCTCTTGTTAGATATCTTCTTTTGTCAACCCTTGAGTTGCTCACGAGAACACTTGGGCAGCTATAATTTTGTTCCCATTTCTATGCAATATATATATATATATTTGATCCTTTTACTTTCACTTATTGTTGGTGTAGCATCTTTTGGTTTGTTATTTTTTCCTTGGGAGTGTGCAGAACAACAATGATGAGCTATACAGACCTGTAATGATTTGCGAATATGATCGCAAATATTAATGAACATCTAAGGGACTGGGTTGTTATTGATTGTATCACTCCCATGTTATTTTCCTTCTTTTGTTTCTAGTTGCCCAATGTTCATCCATTGTGTTTGCTTAGTTATTCGGATGTATTTTTCCTTTAGATGATTTTTTGTTGTGAAGCTTGGTAATTCTCTTACGTCTCACATGTATTCTATGTAGCCCTAGTTAATCAGTGATGCACTTCCTGACTTCATAACCAAATTATGCTAGTTTAGTGAAAGGGTGATTATTAATTTATTTTGTGGTTGATCATAGATAACTGGAGTGTCAAGGCAATTCGAAGAAAGACCACTGGAACTGGTCGCATGAGGTATCTCCGTCATGTTGCTGTTAGGTTCAAGAGCAACTTTAGAGAAGGTAAACAATGTTCACTTTACCATTAATGTCATATCTTTTCTATTTGTGAATGAATTTCATATTGTTGGATTTGGGGTCTTACTTGGCCTATTTTGTAATCTCTCTATGGTAGGCACTCAAGCAACTCCAAGAAAGAAGGCGACTGCTTCGGCCTCATAAGCTTTGTAAAGCACCCTCATTAGCGTAGAGCTGTAGACACATTGTAAATTTTGTGAAAACTTCAGTTTCAATTTCAAGTGTTGTCAAAAGTCGCTTAGATTGGCTTTGTACGTTAATCCAAGTGACCAAAGTTTTGTAGTCTTAATCTTAAATATAGTTGAATTCTGCTTTTGGTAGCATCTCCTCTCAATATTTTACCTAAGAATTTTTTTGACTAAAAGTGTGTTATACTAAGGTATTCACATTCTTACAATATGAAAAAACTCCGAAGCCTTGCACTTTTGACTTCCAAGTCCTCTCGAGTGAACCTAAAAATTGATACAAACTGCTTTCTGAAGTTGTTAACTCCAATTCTCATTGATACAACGTTAGCATTGTTTAAAACGAAAACAAAATACCAGGAAAAGTCAGATTGTTTTATTAAAGAAGAGAATACTGATGAGCCAAAAACCTGAGGAAATGTGGAAGTTGCAAAAAATAAATGTTTCTCAGGAAATTCAGTAAAATGAAAGAAAAAATATGTCTTGCTCGTCTACAGTAACTCCCCTTCCTATGATTTCTTTTTCATTGTATTTTTTAATAATCAAAATTAGATTTCATATTTATTTATTTTTTCCACGATGTTTTTTGTTACTTTTAAAAAAGGAAACTAAAAGGACAAATGTTGCTGTCGGAAAATATTCATTTTTCCCGCAAAATGATAAAGCAAGGTGGAAGAAAGACTATGCATACGCCACCCACTTCTAAAATAACTTCCCTTTGCATTATTTCTTTTCCATTTTTTTTAAATAATCAAATAAATTTAAAATTGCGTAATTTTTATTTTATTTTTCAGTTGCGTATCTGGACACAACTTATATATACACTATTAGGAGAATGCTCATACAGAAATCTATAAAACGGTACATAAGAACACAGTTCAATTGGAAAAATAGCTCCTTCTATTTTGGTAGATAAACAATGTCTTAAAGCAACAATTTTTGTAGGAATGAGTAAATTTAATGTTTGAGCCAGTAGTTCCGCAACTGCGACATATGCAACAATATTTCATCACGGCCTTGATTTGTGACACTACTTGTCATAATCCAAGGTGGTGCCGTCTGGAAGAAATCGCGTATCAAATCCTGAAAGTCTTGCACATTTTCTTCAGGTCTCTTCCCTCCGTTCTTTTTCTTTTTTCGTTTGTCGCATTTGGTGAATATTAAAGTCATTGGAATCTGAAAATAAGATAACCAAATCTATGTAACTTGAAGCCATTAAGGAGTTCATATCAAGAAAAGCTATATGTACACTCCCAAAACATAATTCTTATGAATTTCCTTTTTCTTAATGTTCCTGAATTGTCATCTAGTTCTTGGTGTAGGAGTTTATCACGAAGATATCCACGAAGCTATCCACTTGTCTATAAGAAGGCCACAGAACTTTGGATCATTTCTCGATTTATGCATGTCATCAATGAGCCGGGTCCATGCTAGTTTTCTCTATATCGTTCTAATTTTATCAGATGTTCCCGAAGGGACAAAACAAACGGCTTAAGACTGGTGGTGTTTATGTGAAGAGTGAGGCAAGTTAAAATTCTAAGGTAAGATTATTTAGGTTGCGATACTGGCTGGGAGCTTTGTAAGAGGGACTAAAACGAGCAAGTGTACACAATTCATTTGTTTATAAGACGTAAAAGTAGAAAACGACAAACCTGATTTTGTCCCAACCAACTAGCATACTCAAGATCGATCTTTTTTGCAGGAATGCTGGCATCGATCAAAAGGAACACGGAGACAAGAGTTGGCCGGTTGAGGAAGTAGTCCTTGGTGAACTTGTCCCAATCTGTTCGAAGCTCATGTGGTGCAGCCGCATACCTGTTCAACAAAAGCAGAAAACCAATTAACAGCTTGTTCTCATATCTAGCAAACGCTTACTATTAGCCCCAGTTTGTCTAGACAAACTCAACAAAACGAGAAGTGCAAGTTTCAAGAATCAGTCTCATACCCGTAGCCCGGCAAATCCACAAGGTACCAGCTATCATTAACACGAAAATGGTTGATGCATTGTGTTTTCCCTGCAAATGAAGTCTCTGTTATGTTAATGGTGCCCCAAAATGTAAATACTCGTGTTATAACTTGTAGTAGCACTCATCCACAATTCCACTCACATTGACATTTTATTCAGTTTGATGGCATTCAACTAAATCTATAATCTTCATGTATATGACTACACTATCTTCCCAATCTACTACAAAATCTTCATTTGACAACCGGCCAGTGAGTGATCCAGCCAAACTCGTACAATGCTTCTTCTCGATTCATGATAGTCACCAACGAATTTTGGCATCATTACATGGCGCATGCCTCTTCCCAAATCCCTCAACCGGAAGGCTTATAATGATAACAAGTATTGTTTACACTTTACATCAAGAATAGTCGAGTTTATTGACACAGTTCATAAGTTGCTCCCCTCTCACCATTTGAGACGTCCTTTGAGGACAAAGAGTACCGATAAGATAATCACTCGATGCTCAGTTAATGTCATCAAAACCAATTCCAAGAAATAATATATTACTCACACCTCTAAACCCTTAACCTACTTTCCTTATCCCATCTATTTGATAAGAACCCATAAGTCACCAAAAATGAAACCGAAAGATCCAACCTTTTATGACAAAAATGAAAATTCCCAAACCAAATACTATCCAATCTAACCGCATTACTCAAAATAAACACACACAAAAATATGCAATACCAGGCTTCTTAGAAGTAAGCGCAAGGCGCTTGCGCCTCACAAGCGAGTTAAGAAGCGATGATTTCCCGACATTAGACCTTCCCACCAGCGCAAATTCCGGCAAACCATCAGAGGGACAGTCCTCTGTCCTCACACTGCTCTTCACAAACTCGGCATTCACAACCTCCACGCCATCTTCCGCATACTTACTCAACACAATATTCGAGCCCTTCAAGATTCTCGCGCTCAAAGGCGAGTTTTTAAGTGATGAAACGTCGGTTTCCGGCGGCAAGAAAAGGGATTCAAGTGACAGTTGTAAGCTTTCCTGTTCTTGAATCTGCGGCGGGGCTGCGGCGGCGGGGGGGATGAGAGTGGAGAAGTGGGAGAGTGGCGACGTTAAGGGTATGGAGTTGGTTTCGGGTTCGGGTTTGGGTTTAGATACGAGGGCTGAGGTTATTAGGGCGAGTTTATGGGGTCTGGAGAATGCGAGAGGGGGGATGAGGAAGTGGGAATGGATTATTGAAAATTTGTGAGTTAGAAACATTTGTTGGTCTTTGCTATGGTTTCTCCTAGTGTGTGTCAGTGTGTGAAAATGGCCAGGAGGAGGTGGAGGGATATTTGGGAATGGATTTTCGGAAGATATTTAGCAATGACCCAAAATTTGAGATTATATTATAAAATGCCCCTATAGTTTGTAAAATAGCTCCTTAGCCCAAAATTAATTGAAATATAAAATAATAATGCATTAAATTAATTATTAATTAACATATTAACATAATTATGTATTTATTGTTCGTGTAAATGGCACATTATCTTTCAAAATAACTTAAAAGTACTTCTTTTCGTTAAAATAACATATACATTTTACCTTTAACTACAATTTTTTAAGCAAAATATGCTGTCGAAAAATTAATATATAGTTCCCAATGTAAAAATTACTTTTTGTTTTTTGAGTAAAATAGAGAAATAAGGAAAATATCCTTATAAGAGTAGGCAAACTCACATCTCATTATCATATATTTAAACTTTAATAAAAAAAAAGAAAAAATCACTTGAATAATATATCAATATGCATGAATTAGAGGGGGCTAAAATGTATTTACAATATTCTTTGTCTCAAAAGAAATATTAGGAACACCATTTGTCAAATAAACAAAACTTTTGAGCAAGCTGAGGGGGTAAGCTCGGAAGAACTCGGTCCTGAAAACTCTGCAAAATCAAAGCCATGGCGGCAGCTAGCAGCGGAGTTTGGCTACCGATTTTTCGAGCCAAAAGCCCTGAAGGCTGCCGCCGATTAGCACGAATGTTCATCATCGGTAAACGGGACTCTTCTTCGGCATCGACTGATATCCCTCTACTCCAGAAGCTTCTTAAATCGCAGGTTTCTAGAATCAAAGAAACCCTAGATTCTGAGGTCATCTCCGAGGCAAACGAGTTTCCGTGGGCTGCCCTTCTCTCTTCTCTCAACAGCTCTGCTCCTCACAAAGCTAATTTGGTAATGACTTTACTCATTTCGTTATTTATTTGTTGGACTAATCGAATCTGCCAATTACTTTTTTATTTACAATAACGATTATTGAGTTGATTAACTTTGGGAAGTAAATGTACTATTTCAGATTTTCAGTAATTTTCTTATATCTAGATTGTTAATAATTTATTATCCATTTAACTTTTCAGCAAGATCAGATTATCTGTTATGGAAGAATTCTAGAGATCTCTTTACTCAAAAGATTGTTTTTTTCTGATACTATTATGACAAGAAAACCTTTTATTACTCCAGAAGTTAAGTGAGATATTTGTTAGTGAAAGAAAAATATGATGTGGCTGTTTACAATCTGCTAGAACAATTATCAAATTTTTTGATTTACTATATATTTGATTGTCAAATTTCTTGATTTAACTAGTGATATTTTGTTGAGTGCATTTGTTGCTACGGTCTAAATCATCTGTTGACAGTAAGTGTGACAGAACTGTAACTCAAGAATCACAACTCATACGCTATTCTTTGCTTGTTATAGCCAGGTTATTGAATGGAAATTAGGGAAATTGATAAAAGAGAACCCAAAAAATCAAGATTCTTACTCCCAGCTGATATCATTATGTTCAAACATCAGAAATCTGCCTATTGCAATGCTCATATTTACTTCAATGGAAGCTCAGGGAGTTCAACCCACACCTTCAATCTTCAATGCCCTCATATCCACAAGCTTATCTTCTGGTAATTTACTCACAGCATTAAGCTTATTCGAAATAATGGAAGGTTCAGAGAGCTACAAACCTGATTCCCACACTTATAATGCTTTCATTTTGGCATATTCAAACATGGGAAACAAGAATGCAACTGAATCTTGGTTTGCAGCCAAAAGGGCATGTGGATTTTCACCTGATGTTTTAACATATGGTTCTCTCATACAATGTTGCGTCAAATCAAATCATTTTGAGGATGCTCAAAGATACTTTGAGGAAATGATGTTAGCTGGTGTAAACCCTAATGAACCCGTGATGCAAAACATGCTTCTAATGTATTGTAAGCATAGAAATTGTGTCGGAGTTAAAGAGATTTTGAAGTTTGCTTTAAACGGGAATTGGCAGATTGATCAAAGCATGGCTAAAAAAGTAGTCAGTTTGTATCAGGAACTGGGACGAGTGGAAGAACTGGAAGAACTACTTGTAACTTTGGCAGAATCAAATCAAACTTCTGAAGTTCTTTCTCTCGTTCATTGCTCGATAATAAGATTTTATGCAGAAACGGACAGATTAGATGATGTGGAGTACTCTGTGGGGAGAATGTTAAAGAATGAGATCTCATTTAGCTGCTCAGAGGATGTTGAAAAGGTAATTTGTTGTTATTTCAGAAGGGAAGCTTATGATAGGTTAGAGTTGTTTTTGGAGTGTATTAGAGATTCTTACAAATTTACAAGATCGAATTATGATTTGTTGTGTGCTGGTTATAAAAGGGCAGGGTCGTTAGAGAGATTGAATGTAGTAGTGAATGAGATGAAAGTGGCTGGTTTTGTGTAGTTTCTTGGATTATGGTTTCACAAGTTGCCTTATTTCTAAGTAAAACGGTGATGGATTCTTGAAGCTTACTCATTCCTATACGCCTTTAGTCTCATCCCTTGTTTTGTTTGGTATTAATATCTCTTATTTATTTATTTGTTTGTTTTATTTTGACTTTTTTGGAATAATTACCTCAATAACTCAAGGTTTGGGTTGTTTAGTTCAGTTTTCAGAAAAACTTAATAGAGTACACGTACTATTGCAATATTTTTTTTTTTTATAAACACATGTACTATTGCAATTACACCCCTAAAATCAAACATATTGACTAAACTATTATAATAAAACGATTCGATAGAAATCCTTCAATGCTTATGATAATAGAACGAATGGGCTAAATTTCTCTGACATCCAAATCATAAAATGTTTTGTCACATATATGAGTTGTAAGTAATTCTTTAGGTCATTCCATTTTACGGAGGTGGATTTGTTGACAAAGAGTAAAGTCACTTTGTTCCAAAAGACTGAAAATGGGAAGTTAACAGAGACCAGATTGACGAGTCATGAAAATCGGACAAGTGAAATGGACTTTCTTCACTGATTGAAATAAAAGTTAAAATAACAGTTTTTTTTTTTTTTTTTTGTTGACTTAATTCTGAAAAATCATAAGGAAAAACAATATTTTCAATCATTATAAAACAACTTAATAAAAGTTTATTAATAGTTACACCATACCTTCACAAAACTGTTGCATACACTCACTAAATGGGAGAGTAAAGACTTGTTGGAACCAGAAGAGGGAATCCGCAATTTCAATTAGAAAAGAAAATTACTTAAAGTTTCTCTGTTGAATTCTGATTCACTAGATTTAATTTCTGAACTTCATACACAAAATGAATGTGATCCAACCAGTTAACATTATAGAGAAACAATGTCAAATACGTATTCAACATTAATTTGAATTTCGTCTTATTTCTCATCTGTTGGTGTAGGAACACTGCTGAGAAGCCATATTAGAACGACACCTATAAGGGCACCCGAAAGATGCGCTACGTGATTTACGTTCTGCAATGCATAACCTCCGCGTAAACTTCCACCAAAGCTTGCCGAAGCTTGGGCTGCTTCCATCACCTAATATGCCAACGGACTGATGAGTACATGAGGAATCATCTATTTAAATAGATCTAAGGGAAGAATGAGACAAAAAGGAAAATATACAGATTTTATATGGATAAAGTATATAACAAAACACAGTCTAAAGGACCATTTGTCATGTTATAACCAATAGTTGTGACATCAAGTGATAACACCTTAAGATGACAGTTGTTTACCAGAATTCTGATTTATTCTCAAACAGGTGAAGAAATAGATTCATTATTCAAATCCAATCGATTCAAGAATGAGAGAACGTACATGCCAATACTACCCTTAAGGAAAAGAAGTCTGGTAATCGTTTTGTTGTATTTGCGCCTTAAATTCCGTTCAAGGCAGATCACAATGTGCGCATCATCGAGTTCTTGAAGAACCACATTAAATTGTGTGCTTTTATTGTTTTAATTTTCACACTTTAATTTCATCTATTTCACAATATTTTTAAATTTCACCTTATGCATATAAGCCATAAGGCAATGTTATAGATGTGAAACATGTTATCTTGAGATGTTGATGGTTTCAAAAGTTCAGATTTCTAAAATGGGATATCTATAAGTTGGTGGCACTATAACTCACAGATATGAAAATCAATACCTTTTCCACCACAAATTGTCCCAATATAAGAACTTCAAGGATCTTCCTCCAGTCCCAGGACATCTGCAGCACAAGAAGTTCAACAAGTTATTATAGAGATAATACTTTCACCAGCTCTACAAAAAGTGCGATATTTACAACGGTTAACTGCAAAATTAACTTCAAAATCGACATGACAATCACCATACCTTCACGAGGACGCTGACGGCAAAGAGTCCAAATACAGCACCTGATGCTCCAATAGAAACTGCATTTCTTGGGAGAACTAACCATGAAACAAAGTTTGCCCCAGCACCCGTTAAGATATATGAAAGCCATAGAGCAAAGTTTCCTTCTTCTTCTTCAACAAGTTTTCCTAGATTATGAACAATTTTATAATCCAGCCATTAACGCCAGACATGATATGTATACAAACTTTTTGAAGAAACAAGTGCACATGAGATGTTCTCACCAAAAATATACAAGAAAAACAGATTGCTCGATAGATGGTTCCTGCAAAGCAATTTACATGCTCGATCAAACTCCAAAATCGGTGTGTATGTATGCTAGAGAAATAGCAGGCTTACCAACTAAAATGACAGAATGTTGATGTTATAAACTGGTACCAAGAAGGCTGATTATGGTACAGATAAAGTTCCTTAACCCATGGAATCTGGAAAAGAGAGAAAACTTCTTATTGCTTTATAACACAAATTAACTACATTGGTTCTTTGTTTTTCAAGTTAAAGAAACCAAAAGAGAAGACAATCAGAAAACTTTTCTTGCAACTTCATACATTTTTCGGACTTGGACAGTCTAGAAGAAAGTAAAAGTCATAAGAAGGAAGTCATATGAAACCTGGAAAACATGATCTGCCGCAAATATCCCAATATTAATAAGTAGAATCCAGAATATGCCATTGACACGCTTCTCTTGCTTCCTTTTCTCTACGGGCTTTCCAAGTTCCAGCTGTGATATCAAGTCTAGGTGAAACATCATCAAATTGATTTTAAAAACAGTCATGGAATAGATTACGACATGGTGGTTAATTATAAGCTTATTTCTATGAAGAAGTATAAACCTCTTGATATAAAATCTAACCTAAAAATAAATAAAGTCAAGACATGGCATGAGAAATACCCCATCCCCTTTACAATAAATAGAACAGGAAAAATGAAGGCAAATGATAATGAGAACAAAGTTAACCAGTTACATGATCAAATTCCTGAGCAAACTCTCAGCTGCTGAAGTTTCAAAAGTTATTCATAACCTAAACTCAAGCTTCAAATAAGACAACACCGACGATATTCCCGAAGAAACTGAAAACCCCGCATCACCCGTTTGTGAAAATTCCCAAGCCAGAACAAGAGAGAAATGTATAAATTCCCAAACCAAAACAAGAATTTAAAATTTTCTTCATGCGAAGGCGTGAATATACATAAAGAGAACAGAAAGCGAGGATAGACCTGAATTTCCTTTCATTCTGCATAGCAACAATCGAGAATTGGGTTTTGCGGCCGATACAAATGAAAGGTGATTAAACTTGGATGAGGAAGAAGGCGGCGACGCCGCCGCCACCATGGGCATGAGCTTGAAGCGACTAGCGCCATGAAATTTAAGCAGTGGAAGAAGGTGCTTCTGCTGAAGCTGAAGCTGTATCATTTCCCCTTTTTTCGGAATATAAAATAAAAGAATAATAACAGAAAAAAATGGGGGGTCGAAATCAATTCCGAATTAATCACATCAATTTCGTTTGAAGTCGCATTTCTAACTGTGAACGCGTTTGTGCGAACTAAGTGAGCAGGATAGAATGAAAGGAAATCGCTATTCTCGTGTCACCGAAATAAAAATAGTTCATGGGAGTGAAATTACAGACACAGCCCTGCTGGTTTCAATTTGATAATTGGCCTGCAAAGGGATAGTTCTGTAATTGTCTCTAAATCTAAATTTGTGTAGTCCGTTGCAATTGCCGGGTTTGTTAATGGAGCGAATTTTCATTCGAATCTGATCTGTATTTAATAAATAAAATTTGATTATAAATATTTGTATTTTTAGATAAATAAATTGGATATGAAATTAAACAGTTTGATCTTTTAAAAAAACTCGATTCTACTTAATATATATAATAAAAATTACAAGAAAAATGTTCAAAAACTTTTATAATTTTATTTAACTATGATTTTTATATAATAAACTTATGCGACTATATATGCTCCAAAAATAGTACTAAATGTTAGTGCTATACTTTTTTATGTTATTTTCTCGTAATACGAGATTTTGCTGTTATAATTATTTATTTGTAGGAACAATGATATAAAAAATTATTTATTATATTAATTTTGATGGAAACATCAAGGCAAAAACAGAAGGAAAAAAAATATTTTTCTTTTCTTTTTCCTTTTTTTTTTTGCATTCGGATTCGGAATGAATTTGTAAACTGGACTCGAATCTGAATTATGCAGATTCTGCCTGAATTGGACCTGTTCACAACCCTAACAAGGGGGGATAAGCACGGAGGGATCTAGAAAATTGAGTATTCTAGTTGGAGCTCCTAACTACCGTGCAGTCAATATATCGTCACCGTCACTCCAATGAATACAATAGATACGAGCTGCCATAAGCCTTGTTGCACGAGTAATGTATCACAAGCACACTACCGAGTACCATGAGTACACTAAAAATAAAGAAACTAAAAGCAGTTATATAAAGCACAGCTGCCACTTCCTTTTCTACCGGCTTTTTTCAGCCCTAAAGTCAATCAAGAGGCTAAACTCGATCTATCTTTCCGGCTTAGCCGAACTCCTCACCTGGGGTGACTGAAGGATATTCTGATTGACAAGATAAATGGGCCCAATTTTTTAGTCCCACTCCCATGGCCCACACCACCCAGTAGGAATCACAACCCAAGTCTACTCGTCCAATAATTAGGGCCCTGTCTGATTCGGCCCATTTGTTGCATTTTGTCTACATCTGCGTCTTACGAGACATGCTCCGGTTTTGTCATTGTCGCCCACTTCTATAAATTCTTAAATCATGAACGATAATATCAACGTTTTATTGCATAATTTTATAAATTTATATTTTGTAATTTTTTTATTGTTTATAAAATTTTTATCAAAATATTTTATTTTATAAGTTATATTGATACCTTGAAGGGATCGTTAAGTCGTCCATTGTGATCAAGCCTTGTCAATTTTGATTGAGAAAGGAAGTATGCTTCCTCGAAATTTCAGCATCTAGTACTACTACAAAACCTTTATCCTTAAGACCTAGTCTGTACGGAATGATTTAGATTAGCCAGACTTGAGAATTACTTTTTATTCAATTTAATCATTAGTTTGATTGATTTGATAATAAATATTAGATCCCATAGCAGAGCCTTAGGCCCGTAATTATAAGATTGAAGCGAATGATAATTAACTCACTTCCCTCTTCAGGATTAATTATAAAACACAATTTCTTTTTTTATAGTCATTGTCCAATAAAATCAAATCAGCCAAACTGGGTTCGATAAGATTATAAAAACTTGTAATACCAACCAAGCTATTTGAAGAAAATGAAATAATCATTACAATGCATTTTGATTATCATGGAAAATATAATCATGGGGTTAGTGAAAATTCCAACCAACTAGGCCTAAGTCTATATAAGAGGACAAGGACATTCAAGGGTGCAAATTGTTTGGCAATCACTAAGCTATATTGTGAATTGTTCACAATCGTAACGCAACATCAATCTTAACCAAATTTCAACATGTCACCACCCATTGTGTACTTACACATAAATTTCTATTATGTCAAGGCTTAACGTTGGCTGAAATTGATTTGAGAAAGAATTTTTTATGGACAATTACATGCATCAACTGTTTCAACCTGCTTATAACTCTTTCAGATGCTACAAATCAACATGTGCCCATGAGTGACTCTTACAATTACAACACACGATCTACTCAGATGTGCCATTAATAACTCTTGCAACAACCAAAGTACCAAACATAAAGTATGCACATGTTTGATAATCACCGCTCTTTGAACATATTTTGAAATAATCCATGTTTAAGAATCTTAAATACATGAATAGAAAATTAAATTACTTGAAAAATGTCTACTTATATTACTAAAATAATATAATGCCATGTACAATACGTGTAGATAACCTCTTTTTGGCCCTTGATAGGAAAGCTTGTAGCCTTTAATTTTGACCAAATAAAATATACTTGCGTCAGTTGATAATTTATTAATTAGACCGTATTTTTTTTAAAAAAAAAAAAAAAAGAATTATTAATTATAGATTTGATGTGTGTGTATCATGCTAGTTGCTGCATGAGCGGTCACATACATTTTGGACATTTATGTTCACATGGCATATATTCAATTCATCATATTATATATACCTTCAACTTAGATTATCATGGCTATGATAAATTATCAATGTAGGGCTCTTTTGTTTTATTGGTAGATCTTGATAGATTTTACAAGTGAGATCTATTAAGAATTGTTTATTATGTATTTCTGATATGTTTTTAACTTATCATATCAATGTCCCATTTATATATCGTTCATTAGCTTAAATTTTTGTATTTAAATAATCATCTCTTTCAAAAAAAAAAAGAAGAAAGACACTAAAAAAGGGTAAGAGTAACAAACATGAATTTGTCCTTTTGAAACAACCATGAGATCTCTTCACATTGCTTGTTCTACTTTCTTAAATATTTCTTTATTATTCTTAACTTAAATAATTGAATTTCAATTGTTTATTATCTATAGTAATATATATATGGTGACATAGTGTGTGTATGACAACTATTCAAATTTCTTAATCGCGATAACAAGATTATAATATTGGAATTTTTAAAGTTTTTTATATTTTTGTGATGTGATAGTTGGGATTGATAATTAAGTGTGGCTGCAATATGGTAAGAATTAAATTTGACTCATTATTTTATATTTGAACTACATAATAATTGAATTATTCAATATAAAAAATCAAGCAGTGCTACTATTCAGCATAATAAGAGCTCACACGTATTAGGTGAAAATCGAACTCATAAACTCATGATTATGAAACCTCTCCTGACCAACTAAGTTAAGGTTCATCATTGTTACTCTTGCATTTCAAAGGAAAATAATTAGATAATTTAGTCATTTTGCAAAAAGGTCGGTTTACCTTTTTTTTTTTTTTGGTGT
>JACFYI010003620.1:726848-747410 GCA_014898755.1 Handroanthus guayacan | reverse complement strand
TTATCTGTGATGTTATGTGTTAAGTTCTTGACTGAAGGGCTTCATTTTTAATGGCCATCTTGAAAATAAAAACAACAAGGCAAATTGTCCTCATGGCCATCTTGAAAATAAAAAGTTAATTGATCATCAATCGATAAGACTTTGTCTTGTTTGATAACTTACTTATCAAAATTATAATTATTGTTACAATTTGCAACTCAAGTACCTTGATGAATAAATTATTAATAATATCACTTTCTATATAGTCTAAAATTTATAATTTTCATTTTAAGATGAATTTTGTCTCACCTAATCTATCAAAAGGCAACAACCATGTTGACGCCATAAGATGCATGGTAAGGAAAAAAAAATGATATTTTTATCCTTTCTTATTTACTAAAAAAAAACTAATTGTTATTTTTAATAATTGGTCTAAGACGAATATTGAATAACTTTTCATTTTTCTTGATATTTTTACTAATCACCTATCAAGGAAATTTTCAGTTGTTTACTTGAATAAATTGTGAAACGTTAAATAAAATGAATATTGTATAGAAAAAAAAAAATTAATATTATAAAATTTTATATTCCCACTTAGATGATACCAATATTATTTACTCAATTTGACTGATTATGTTTTTCCTTATTTACAACTGTGTGATTATAATATATTTATATATATGTGTGTGTATTTAATATATTATATATAAGTTGGCCACCTGACCGTATGTGAAGTCAATCACGATGTAAGTATAATTAATGATGATTTAAGTGTAAAGTTTTGGTGGTGATTAGTTGAAGAGCAGAAGAATTATGGTAGAGATTGTTTTGTGCATGGTTGAAATTTAAGTTGTGAGGCCATTGTTCTTAATTTAATTTAATTGGCAAGCTTCAAATTTTAAAATTTTTAAAAAAGTTAATATAGAATCGGACACGTAATTATTTTTCAATAATGAATTTGTAAAATTCTTTTTTTTTTTTTTTAAACTTGAAAGTGATTTTAATTAGTTTATAATTATAATCCTATTGACAAGTATTAATTAGAAAGTTGGCTTAACAATTAAAAATAAATTACTTCCAAAACAATCTCCAACTTAGCTTATTCCGCGAAAACAGCAATTTAATTCAAGAGGAAAGACCAATTCTTCACCTAACCAAACAAGTTTTTATGACCAGATGTAAGTTGTAACGAGTCTTTATCCCATTTCGGAGAGTCATCTTACGTGGCCGGATTTTTTTATTTTTATTTTTAATTATGGTATTGTTTAAAATATTAATTTTTATACTTTTTCAAATTTGTACAATTTCAATACTTTCATTCATGATAAATTATTATACGGTCATTTTAATGCTACATGATTAATTTTATTTATTTTTAAAGTAAACATCAAAGAATGATGTCGTACTGAAGCAATAAAACTAAAATCAAGATTATATAATTAAAAGTTTAAATTAAACAAGTTTAGATTTGAGTTTGGTATACGTGATATATTAATATGTTCTTATTGTAATATTTCTAAAATATTTGTGTCATTGTCAATTAATTTAAAATTGCATAAGGCCCTCAATCCAGCATGATTGGCACCAATCCCTAATTCTTAATCTTGAAATTAAAATATTAATTAGATTAAAATACAAACTTAAAATGTCAAATTTGTGAATTTTAAATTTTTCTTAAATGAGATTTCATTGATTATTATATGATTAATTAAATTCAACACATTTGGGCCATAAGTTTTCTTCAATTTGATCATTTTTTATTTTAAAATAGATTAAAGAAATAATAATATTCACATGTGGATCGACTCAAAATGTTCCAAAAATTAACATAGTACAAGCCCAACACGACAAGAAATTGTTCAAATGTCAAAAGCATGTATACGAACGTGAATATTTGTGTCGGGAACCGGGGTCCCAGTTTGTCCCTTTTCTTTTATTTCTTGTCCTTGAATAGGAAAGTACTTATCATCTCTTTATAAGTGTCTCCGATTAATATACTCGTTTAATTTATTATTTCGTAATTGATTTATGATAAAATTCAGAATTTGGACAATCTAGAAGCAAATTCGCGAATTATAATGGATTTTGCTCCTTAATGAGAATACTTGATTATAACATATTGTGGCTAATATATACACACCAGGAATACGTATGAACCAAGCCTGCCTCACGTCGTGCGTCTGATGAGCCAGCTCAAAACATGTTCCAACTGGAACCAAACTCGTCTAGGTTATGAGCTGAGATTGAGCCTAATAGTTCTCGTTCGTAGGTTCATGATCCCCTTCTTTTAAATGTATATAATTCTAAATTATTAAATTAAATTATTTATAAATTAATTAAATTTTCGAGTTTGAACTTATCGCTTAAGGGGGTGTTTGATAGGGTATTTGCCTCAAATACCACAATTGGGCCCATTTCATATTAGAAGTGATTAAAATGCTTATTCATATTTGGTAGAGAAGATTAGTTGGCCAAATTACAAGAATGTAATGACATCTTAATGCATGTTTGATATGAGAGATTATATGGTATCATATGTCAATTTACTTAAATATCCTTTATCAATTTTCTAATATAATTTTTTTGAATAATTTTTTTAATTTTATTCTATAATTATTTTTTAAAGAAACTAATATTAGTTGTTATTATTAAATATAATTTATTTAAAAAAATATTTTTATACATGTAATTCTCAATATTATTATCGTTATCGTTATCATTGTTTTTTTCAGAAATTATTTTAGAATTATTTTAATAAATTACAAAAAATTAATTACATAAAATTATTTGAAAACATAATTACAAAAACAAAAATTAGAGAAAAAAATAAAGAAAACTGTAATTTTTTTTAAAAAATGATTTAAATTTAATCATATTCTTTAAAATATTAAATTAAAAAATAATTTTCAAAGTACGTTTAAAATAAATTTTTTTAACAGTTAAAATTAATCTTAAATTTTTTCGGGAGGGGAAAAAAAAGAAGAAGAAGAGGATATAATGTGAAAGAAGGAATGAGGGCAAAATGGAACAAAGCAAACTCAACACATTTGACATAATTCTTATTTTAAACACAAAATAACTTTTATTTTTTATAATGGTATAAATAAGTGTCGGCTGTGTAACTTACCCCAAGAAGTCCACTTTTTTTTTTCTTTTCTTTTTTTTTCTGTCTTATTATTTTTTTTTTATTAAACAAATTTTATAAAATATTGAGCTTAGGTGAATATACATTTACGATATTATTACAATCAACATCAAATTAAAGCATATGCAACCATGAATACAATAATTTTATTAATATGTTTTTCATTCGTCCTAATTTTAGTTTAATAATATTATAAAAATCGGAGTATCCCACCTAACATTCAATTAATTATTATGTAATCCGAATCTTAGCATGATATCATCGCCACGACCTTTTGAAGGAACATGTCAGTTATTATTATAATTATTTGATAATTATTTTTTAATATGCACATGGTGTATAATTACACGTGAACTATTCCTAAATGTGAACCGCTAAAAGGCCATGGACCAATGGATGGCAGGCAAGATCTGTAATCGCCTTTAATGAGTGACAATTATTATTGTTATTATTATTATTTTTTTTTTTCCCTTTTTTGGGTAATGATTTGCCAACACCAATATAAAGGGTCATTATGTCACGCGGGATCATAATTTTCACGTTTATAAATATTTCACTCGAGATGCTTTCAATACTAGAAAGAAGCGTTTTTAGCATTTTTTTTTTTTTTTTTATCACATAGATCAAAGTTCAAAGCATAAGCATTAAATCTTAATACATCGAATATGAGTTCCTATATACCACTTCCGGATATGTACATCACTTTAGTATTTATTGTAATATTAATTTTATAATTATAAATATCATCCCAATATATTTAAAAAACAATTTTCACACTCATTGTTCACTTAATTTAATTTATTATATTACTCTGTTTTCTCTTTTTCAAAATAGTATTTCGTTTTGATGCTAAATGTAGAGATTTTGTTACAATTATTTTTCGTTATACATTACTGAGTAAATTGCATTGTAAACTATATATGAATCAACGATCAATTTATATAATTTTTTTGCTATTTTTATGGAGAAAACGAGATGGAAATAATTATTTTTGGAAATTATCAGCAAAATGTTATGATAATATAATGTTGATTTGAAGATTTATTTGATAAAAATCATGTAGTATGTAGTTATTTTCAAGGTGATTTTCATTCATAAATGAGTGAAACTAACACATGTTGCATGTCTAATTCCTTTTGTGAACATTGATTGAATTGGGACCTATGACATAGGAAGGAGCGTTTATTGATTTCAATTCCTAAGCTGGCCACTAATGTAGTCCACAAATGTAGTCCTCTTAGTGAAAGGTCAATAAGGTACTCACCCTTGTTTCCATATCCAAAAAAAACTTGAATATATTTTTTAAATATCCATCTAAGTTAGATATGAAGTTATAAATGAAGGGTTAGTGGGGGAAAAAAAAGAACTTGTGTGTACTTATGTTATTGTCCCTAAATTTAGTGATTGGAATGCCCTGATATCAATGTATTATAGTTATTTAAAAATTAATCGCACCGGCCAATTCGATTGTTTTAATTGGGAAGCAGTAGGTTCTTCAGGTAAGTTCGATTAATAAAATCGTTTAATGTGTGAATACATGGAAATTGGTTAAAAACAAGAAAATTTGAAAAAATCAGCTTATTGGTCTAGCTACTTTTCTTTTCTTTGTTTTTTTTTTTTTGTTATTTCTAATTTGTTTCACATAAATTTGATTATTTTAATTAGTATTTGAATATTTTGATGGGCTGCAACTTGTGGAGAACATAGTGTACAAACTGATTATTATGTATTTTTATTATTATTAATAGTATTAAATAAATTTATGATGCCATATCAACCGAACCTGAAATCATATGATAGTCAATTCTATTTCCGATTCAGTTTCTAAAACATACGGGCATTACAATGCAGAGAGAAAATTAAATATGTTAATGGAGAAAGTAAATTTGATGGGAAAGAATGTTATTTTTAAAAATTATATACTTGTTTAGAGACATCCAATATTAGAAATACCAGTAACATCTATGATAGAAAAGCTAATCACTTTAAATACTTAATTAAGATTGCAATTTTACATAAAATAACGTTGCTAATGTCAAAATATACTTTATTATTATTATTATTTGAAATATTTATGACTTCATTTTATTGCAACATTAAGGATAGGAATTTTGAATTTTGAATATTAAAAAAATATGATTTACAATAGTTTACACATAGTATTACAAATACCTAATTTTTTGATACAGCATTTATCATTCTCTAATAATTGTAATTTAAAATTCATACTCTAAATTGTAATTTTTTTGTCCATAAAAAGAAACAAAACAAAACATAAATGGCATATAAAATTAATTATGGACATCTAAGATTTATAGTCGCATGTCTTATAGTTTCTTTTTCTTTTCTGTTCTCTTTTTTTTTCGGAACATTCTTCATGTCTTATAGTTAATGCTGAAAGGCATGATTATATAACAATATTTAAAATTTATTTAAAATTTTATTCCTTTTAACATAAGAAAAATATTTTATTATCGAGAAACTCAAATAGAGGTATGTCACAGCCGAATCATGACTATAAATTATCATAATGACGATCCCCAGGGGACAATTAGATCCCATAAATTACTATCTTAACTCTCATAGCAGATGTTTAATTAAGTTAATTACGTTTTGACAATCTTAACTAAAATAATTAAATATGCGAGTATGAGGTCAGTTACACGTGGCATAAAACAGATATGTGAGCCCACATGGGGACCCCACACTATATCCCAGCTCCAGTGTTTCGAATCAAAAACGCTGTCGTTTCATTCTCCAATGTATCCGCTTGTCCAGTTCTCAACCCCCATTCAATATATTTATGGTAGCTTCTCTCCATTCTGTACTCCAACTCCTCTCTCTTTCTATTCATTTCATTTCTCTTTCTCTTCCACCATAATTCACTTCATTGACTGAATCTTTTGTGGGGAAATTTCTTTTTTCGTTTTCTTCCAAAATTTGATTCGAAAAGGCTGATTGAGAAACTGAATTGTGTGAAAAAGGGTAGACCGTTATTGATTCGGAGTGGAAGAACACCAAAAGGTGAAGAATTTGTTTAGTAATTTGTGCAAAAGGTGGAATCTACGATATTGTTTAATGGCGGGAAATCTGGAGAAATGGAAGGCTTTTGGACCATTTTTTACTGTTGTGTGGAGCTTTTTGTTGGCTTCAATTTTTGTTTCTGCTGAGAGAAGCTTAAAGCAAGAATCTATGTTGAATAATGCAACTGGGATTTCGGCTCGTGATTCAGATTCAGATTTCTTATCTTCTTTTGTGAATTTCTTATGGCAAGCAGATAAATCGGGTTACCATCACGTTTGGCCGGTGAGTTAAGATCATTGATTTTGTCTAAATTCTAAATATTTTTCTATATTTGTTGAAGATCGTTCAGTTTATTTCTTCATTTTCTTTACCTTGGTAGATTTGTTTATGAAGGATTTATTTATTGATATTAATGGAGGTTAGTGTGTTTGTTACTGGACAAATTTATTGAGAAATAATTGGTTGTGGGATAGCCAATGATATATTGATTCAGTCGCCGGTATATATGCCATTAATGCATATTAATTGATGAATCATTATTCGACCTCATAGATAGTGAGGGAGTTGAGAACATTCTATATTGCTTCTTATTTTATCTGTTTGCAAAGGTGAAAAGATGCGAAGTTAGTCATTCTTTTTATGTATTTTATTTTTCTTTCTTGTTTCGAGTGGTCTTTCTTGTGTGTTAATCTGGTTTTTGATCCACAGGATCTGAAATTCAACTGGCAAATTGTTGTTGGTAGCATAATTGGATTCTTTGGAGCAGCTTTTGGGAGCGTAGGTGGTGTTGGTGGTGGAGGAATATTTGTTCCCATGCTTACTCTGATTATTGGATTTGATCCAAAATCAGCAACAGCTATCTCAAAATGTAAGCGAGCAACATATCTGATTTTCTATGAGCTTCCCTGCTTACTCTGACTATATGCTTTGAGAATAAGATGTACTTAAAAAGATTTACAAGTTTTCTAAATAATTATTAAGATCTTAGCAAGCTCCGTCAACTGTATCCAAATTAATTACAAACTGTCATTATTAATATGTTATAAGCTCTAGGAACTCATTTTTAAAATAATATCTAAAGTTTCATAAGTTCAAACAATACATGTAAGAATTTAAAACATGTTTTAAATAAGTTTAGTCAAACGCCCTCTTAATTATGTGAAGGATAATTCTAGTAGTATAGAAGTTGTAAGTGAGTATTTATTATAGAGGTAAAAATATGGGTCGTGGTAAAAAATGGCTGGTCATAAAGTCATTATGAGTTTGCTTTCTCCTCTAGAATGGTCACTGAAGAGAAGACTTAATAGAAACAAGTTATGTTTTGGTTTGAAAAATATTTTATCATGCTTAAGACAATCACTAATGCATTGTCTGACATGGCAGGTATGATCATGGGTGCTGCAGCCTCGACTGTTTACTACAACCTTAAGCTAAGACATCCTACAATCAACATGCCAATTATTGACTATGATTTGGCTGTTCTCATTCAACCAATGCTCATGTTAGGGATTAGTATTGGAGTTGCTTTCAATGTGCTATTTGCTGATTGGATGGTGACTGTTCTTCTAATCATTCTCTTTGTAGGTAATAAGTTTGGTGTATTGCAATTAATTTGTTAAGTTTCGTTCAACCTTTTTACTTAATATGATGATCGCAGGTACGTCGAGTAAGGCCTTCCTTAAAGGAGTTGAAACTTGGAAGAAAGAAACTATCATGAAAGAGGTAGCTTGAATTGTTCTATCTTCTCTTAATAATAGGATAAATCATCACTGGGAGTAATCCTTGAACCTTCAAAAATAACATTGATGACTATATAAACCTGATTTTTACATTTCAATATTTTGGTAAATTTTGGATGTTGAAAAGCATTTGCAAGAAAACGTCAATTAGAACATGGTACCATTCCAAAATTCACATATTGATGAGGTCTTTACATAATTGAGTTTTAGAAAGAAACAAAGAAAGAGAAAGAAAGGGAGGGACATGCGTCCAATTTTCACCTCCTGTTGCTTCGTTTGGAAAAAATAAAAATAAAAAAAATAAAAAAAATAAAATTGATCATTATGTCTTAACGCTGAATATCACTTTGTTTTGTGTTGCAGGAGGCTGTGAAACGATTGGAGACAAATGGTGGCTTGATTAAAAGCTTTAATTTTCTCAATACCTTCACGAATCACCTTCCCCTTTTCATTTTTGGACATTCTTAGAAACTGAAGCCTATGTTCTCTTGTTGTCTCAGGCAATGGTAAAGACGAAGTAGAATACAAGCTTCTTCCTGGGGGGGCCCAAGAGGCTAAAGACTTGGAAGAACCAGAGGTGAGGAAAAGTCTTGAACTCGTTTTATTTTTTCAACCACCAAAATCCTTTTTAATACATCTCATTATCTCAGGTTGGTATTCTTGAGAATGTCTGTTGGAAGGAGTTTGGGCTTCTTAGCTTCGTTTGGCTAGCATTTCTTGCACTGCAAATCATCAAGGTTTCATCTTGTTCTTTTTCTTTTTTACTCTTACTTTGCCTTGATATGCTAGAGCATTTATTCGAGTTTCTTTGAAATCATCTGACTATCTAAACTTACAAACCATATATTTAAACAGAATTATACAACCTCTTGTTCAGCACTATACTGGGTGGTAAACTTGCTTCAGGTACATGTCTGCAATTAAACACATTTTTTTGTCGGAACTTCTAACAGCCTTGCACAAAACGAATCGTGGTGAAACCGGTCTTTTGTTCCATACAAATTCCTTGTTTTATTGTTCCCTGCAGGTCCCTGTCTCTCTCGGTGTATCTGGTTATGAAGCACTTAGCCTGTACAAGGGATGGCGGAAGATCCAATCAAAGGGAGATGCTGGTACTAATTTTAGGGTGCATCAACTGCTCATATACGGCTTGTTTGGCATTCTGGCTGGTTTGGTAGGTGGCCTTCTAGGTCTTGGAGGTGGATTTATCATGGGTCCACTATTCTTGGAATTAGGTGTTCCTCCTCAGGTGAGTTCGAACTCTTCTTATTGTACCATTTCCAACTTTATATTGTTGGAGAGATTGTCTAAGTCTTGATTAATTTCTGATCAGGTTTCAAGTGCCACGGCCACCTTTGCCATGATGTTCTCCTCATCGATGTCGGTGGTTGAATATTACCTTTTAAAACGATTCCCCGTTCCTTACGGTAAGTGCACCTTGACAGAACAGATCTCGAGTTTTTAATTATCAGACAAAATCAATTTATGTACTCTGCATTTGTGTCACAGCTCTGTACTTTGTTGCCGTTGCAACTGTTGCCGCTTTGATTGGGCAACACGTTGTTAGAAAGATAATTATCATACTCGGAAGGGCATCCATAATTATCTTCATTCTTTCATTCACCATCTTTGTGAGCGCCGTCTCTCTAGGTAAATCCACTTGCTTGTAAAATATAGAGGATTTATAACAATACTTTTACTCATTACTTCATCTTTTCCATTAAAATGGTTAGATTGAAAATATTATATTATCCTTGATTGACAAGATGTGAAATATTATTTTTTGGGGCAACATAGTAATTTAAAACATTAAAGTTGTGGAATATTATCCTTGATTGCAAACATTATCAACTTCTACGCCTAACAAAATCACTTATTCCAGAGTATAAGCAATACCGAACACTTCGGAAGCTGCAGTTTCTCATAATAGCTGTAATATTCTTGATTCATCGACAACCATTTTCCCTTTTGTGATAAACAGGTGGTGTTGGCATTTCGAACATGATTGGAAAGATTCAAGGGCATGAATACATGGGGTTCGAGAACCTCTGCAAGTATGAAGCGTAATATATTTTGAGCTTATAGTCAATGCTGGATTCAAAGATCTCGCCAGGCAAGAATTGGACTCTCCTGTCGTTCAAGTTTTCACAATTGGGTATAAAAGGGGACAAAAATTCTTTTGTTCGAGTCGTTTAAAATTCAAATATTTTCCACTGTATTCAGACAATTTTCCTCCATTGCGTAAGAATGTGCTCCTCTAGATCAGTTCGAGAACTGTACTTTTAGTTGAAATTGATTCCCAACGGAATATGTTCTCCAAAAGAACATTAGGGGACAAGTGTAATAATTAAGTTTTTTTGCCTTTACGTTCTGTGTTGTATTATTGAAAATTCGTGGAAATAATTTGTCAACATTAGTTTCAAAGTCTCGAGTGATAGAATTGTAAAAACTTGTGCATGTTTGCAAATTGCGAAATCCTTGTTTAGATTATAGTTTGTGTGGAATACATATGTTTTTGGAGCTAATCTTATTGAGGTGATTCTTGTTTTCTTGTTTTCTTTCCTTTTTGTTCTTTTTTTTTTCCTGCGGTAATTTTCTATTCAAGGTTTGATTATGTGATTGTATAATAGTGGATCGTTTAAATAGCGAAAGGATGATTCACTGATAATACTGAGTTTGGCTAGAAGGGTTACACAAATCTCGTTTGTAGTCTTGAGATTGATTAATAGCAATCTCAATATTACCTATAGACTCGTGTGTGATTTCACCCTCTTATCCTTTTGACTTGGGTGTTTGGGACATTGAAACGATAAAAATAGATTAGATCAGAAATATTTCATTAAGTTTAACGTCATTATGAAGATTGTTTTACATATCAAACAAAAGGGATAAGATTATAAAATATAGAAGAGACTCTTATCAATTTCTAATATCAAATAAATGATGAGATGCATATATCTTATCTAATCGTAACGGTTTCAATTAGATAGTTGAGCGTATCAAATGCCCCCTTTGTGTTGTTTTGTAAATTACAATTTTCGCTTTAAATACTAAATTTACATTAAAATATATATATATATACATATAAGTGTATTTTCTTATCAATACAATAATGCATCAATACAAATATGAGCTACCACTTTCAACATTTATTGAAACATTTATGACAAAAAAAGAGTTTTGTGGTTAATTCCAAGTGGTGGGACAACATTATTGAAAAGGGGGCACAAAACTCAACTTGGAACAACAATAATTGTACTACAAGTACTCACACAATTGTGACTGCACATCATCACTCTTGTCACCACCCATAATTTATGGCGTGAAGCAAGAATCCAAGTGATATTTTGATTATAACAATTAACAACATCCTAATATGGAGAAAAAAAGAAAAATAATATTGGATTCTCCACCATTAAAAAAAAAAAAACTACAAAAATAATCAATCACAAAAAAATGCTACACCGTGTATTCATACATTATTAGGTTTTGTTTGGTTGGCCTAGAAGGATTGTTTAGTCATTATTGATTGTCTTATCTTAGATCCACTTTTTTCCACCGGGGTTGGAAAAGGATTTATTTCTATTATATTGATTGAACCAAAGGAATATTTATACTGTAGATAGAAAATGAAAGGAAAACATTTAAAAAGTGAGGGAAATGAAGAACAAGATTGATGGGAGTGTTTGAAGTGACCCACATGAAATTTCAAGGAAGGATCGAAAAGGCCTCCTTTTGAGTAAAAGAACAAAATTTGGATAAGAACGACACCTCGTTTTTCTTTTTTTCATTTCTTTTCTTTTTAGCTTCATGAATTACATTTTAAACTTGTCATTTATTGATATATTATCAATTCAATTCCTATTGTGTATAGAATTTTTTTTTTTGTTTTTTTGTTTTTACCGGATAATAACTTTGCTTGCTATTCTATTATACAATCATTTTGTTAGAGGATTTTTTTTTAATGAATTATTGATTTTCAAATATTGTTGATATAATATATTAATAAAAAATTCGATGCATTACTCGTTTCTCATAAAAAAAATAATAAATGATTGGAAAAGTTCTTATGTCTTTCCAATGTGAAAATATCAATATGTGAATATGAGGTTGATAATAAAGTTATAATGATAGTGACGTTGCATAATGCTCTGTTGTTTTCTTATCAATGTGCACAAAAATTTTTTACTCTTTTGCAATTGTGTGTTTCATTATGAGGAAATAAATACAACAGTTGGTAAAATCATAGAGAATAAATGAAAAAGGAATATTGAAAATTTGAGTGGCTAAAGCTGAAGTAGGTACTAGGGGTGAGCACGGGACGGGACAAGTCGGGATTTTGCATGTCCCGGTTTCGTCCCGATTTTGATTCGGGACACAAGAATGTGTCCCTGTCCCGGTCCCGATTTTGACTTGTCTCGATTTTGTCCCGTCCCAAAAAAATTTGGACGGGATCGGGACGCGGCTTATTAATTATGAGCTTTAAAAAAAAAAGAAGAAGAAGAAATAAGTCATCAAACTAAAACTCGAAATCAAAATATTGAATTCTACATTTTTAATATATCCTACATGACATACAACAAAAATACATTTATTATTCCACAACAATGGAGCTGATTGTGTGATTTAAAAACATTGATTTACTGAACTTAATTAGAATAAAGCCAGTCTCAACTCTTAATTACATAAATATATATATATATAATGATAATAATAATAATAAGTAATAATAAGGGGAAATTAGGTTCTAAGTTGAAAGATGATATTGGGCTAAAGGGCATAAATTTAAAATTTAAATTGAGCTTAATTTTATTAAGAAAAAAGTAGACATAATTTCCTTTTTAATATTATATATTTTTCTATATTATAATAATAATAATAATAATAATAACAACAACTAATAAATAAATAATAAATAAAATTAATCGGGACGGGACGGTCCCGATTTTTTCACAATTGTCCCAGTTTCGTTCCGATTTTTAATCGGGACAATGATTTTTGTCCCGGTCCCGTCCCAATGCTCAACCGGGACGGGATTTTTCCCGATTTTTTGGGACAGGACACGCCGGGACGTCCCGTCCCATGCTCACCTCTAGTAGGTACTTTCGAAGTAAAATTGTAGAGAATAAATAACTACAGTAGAAATATAGTACTTATAAGTTCGGGCTTGTAATCGGTTGGATTTGGATTAAAGGTGGTGTTTGCAATAGATTATATAAAAGTATAATCTCCTACTTTTGCTGAAAGTTGAAAAAATCGGATTATAATCAAAAGTACTTAGTATTTGAAAACTATTAAATAATTCACTGTAAACCAACGAAAAATGGTAATGTTTGGAATTATAATCACTTTTTTTTATTAGAATTATAATCACTTATTTTTATTAAGAATAGTTTACGGCACCTCATAAGCAGTCCCAAGAATACTTATGAGATTATAAATTATTGCTAATTAATTTTAGAGAACTTATAGTAAAAGCTGAGTCTCCAAACATTTAAACACAGCTTTCAACAGCTCATAATTACATAAGTATTTTTCATAATCAGTTGCAAACACCACTTCAATCATGACAACCTGAAAAGTGATTTTTGTAACCAAATCCAACCTAAAATCCTATGAACTATGGTCCATTAATACAATTCGAATCCAATAAAAATTCGACCCCAGATAAAAAACCAAATTCAAATAACAGTAAGTAATAACTATATTAAGTAGACGTACATTATATTATCAAATAAAATAACAACCGCAATACACGTGGTGTTATTATATTTTATTTAAGAGCATTTATTACTATTATATGTATATATGTGATTATTATTTTAATCAAATATTATTTTATTAAAATACCAATTTTTAACAAATTGTTTAATTTCATATTGAATCCATCAGTCTCAACGATAAATATTCATAATTAAATCTAATCCATTGCATCTTTTAATTATTATTAAAGGTCTTGGAATTTAGATTGGATTAAAGTGTAGCCCTTGCCTTTGGGCTCAGGTAAGACACTGCAAAATTTCTAGCCCAAACACATCCAAAGTGAGGGCCCAAATAGTAAATCACTAAAGGGCCTGAACCCGGTTCGGATATCCGAAAGAACGGTTCGAAAAATGTATTAATTAAATTGAACTGTAAATAGCGGAAAAACAGAAAAGGAGACTTTCTTGCAGCTTTATACCATCAATCACTCGATCGTAATTTCAGAGAGGGAAAAAGAAGAATCGAAACCCTAGAGAGAGAAAAAGGAGGAGAAAAAAGATGGTGTTCTACTTCAAGGCGCGACCGGAGGCGGGGGACTACACCATCTTCATGGGCCTCGACAAGTATGAGAACGAGGAGCTCATCAAATATGGTTTCCCCGAAGATATTTGGTACTTTTTTGTTTGCTTTCTAATTTTCAAATTCTGTGATTAGATCTTGAATTTGTTTGTTGGGGTTGATTTGAACTGTCTTGGTGCATGTGGGGTTTTGATGCGTTTGTGCAAGAAAAGGAAAAAAGGTGCTACTTTTCACTCCTGTTATGTAAAATTGTTCTTTTTGTTAAACGGTAAAATATTTGTAGATTATGCTATGGAGGAGTTTTTGACGCGGAGCCTTGGGAGTGGAGGGTGGATTGGACAAGTGACTTGTGGATATTTTATATGGATAATTGGGTGGAGAATTCGGTCTTGGATTTGCTTACTATGGAATGGGAGCGGTATTATGTGATGGGGTTTAGATTAGGCATTGGTTGGGTTGTTTGGTTGTGGTGAAAGAATTGCATTTTTGCTTGAGAGTGAAGGTTTCATTAAAGAATGCCTTTCTCAGGGTTCCTTCAAGATTTTTGTGACGTATTATCGACTTAAAATTTTGTTTTTGTCTTAAGTTTAGAATTTTATCTTTAGATTACGGTATTTAATTTTGGAAGATAGCTTCTTAATTTGTTGAATTTTAAGAGTTGCTATTGGAGCACTTCTGTTAAATGAATGTTTGCCTTGACCAGCAATATATGTTTGAAAGCATTACGTTGATCAAGTACAAACAATTAAGAGTTGTGCCAGGGTGTCTTGTGAAGTGCTTTCCTGATGCATTTATGTGTGTTGAGTATGGTCTTTTTCTGTTCAACCATCGTTACATCTTACTTCACAGGGATGATTTGCTGCAGGTTCCATGTGGATAAAATGTCTTCAGCTCACGTTTATCTGAGATTGCACAAGGGCCAAACCATTGATGATATATCCGAAGGAGTGTTAGAAGATTGTGCCCAACTAGTTAAAGCAAATTCTATCCAAGGCAAGTGCTTCTGCCATGTATAGTTCTGTTTTGAGTTTGTACTCAATGCAACACATTTACCCGACTTTTTTTTCTGTTTGCTGAACGTGGTGACTGTTTTGTTGATTCGCGTGCTTAAATTTTATTTGGTTGCAATGCATTATTTTGTTTATTTTCATTTATCTTTAGGAAACAAAGTAAACAATGTTGATGTTGTTTATACTCCTTGGGCTAATCTTAAGAAGACTGCCTCCATGGATGTTGGGCAAGTTGGTTTCCATAATCCAAAAATGGTGAGCTTCATTATACATGTGTCCTTTGTGGTCACGATATTGGGTTTCCCCTGCTGCTTGGATTTCTCATTAATGGTAATTTGTTGGTTTTTACTTAGGTTCGTACTGTGAGAGTGGAGAAGCGAATAAATGAGATAGTTAACCGTTTAAACAGGACAAAGGTGGAAAGAACGCCAGATTTAAAAGGTAACACATCGTTCTCTGTGAAATCTGTCACTTCTGTTTTGGCTCCCAAGTCATAACACTCACCACATTTGCATATTTGCTCTTACTTGGCATGTCTTTTGAATCTGAGGCGTCCAAATTCCCTGAATGTATCATGCTTTATAGTTTGCCGTTTAGCATCTTTGACTCGTGTGTTTTTGTGTTTAGCTGAACGAGAGGCAGTTAATGCAGCTGAAAGAGCAGAGAGGAAACAGCAGCTCCGGGATAAAGTGAGTCATATTGTTGCTTGCTACTTATGCCCGAGGAAATAATCATTAGTTAATTTTTCGTTTTGGTCCTTGCAAGTCTGTACCTATATATTGGCCCAGGTATAAGTATTCCTTTTAGTTACTCCTGATCTGGTTGGGGTTTCCATCCAATAAACTGAGGGCTAGTTGTCGACCCTCTCTAGGATTCTTCCATTTGGGGATTAGTTTATATCCTTCCATTACATAAAACTAGAGACACAATATTATCATCATCATCATCATTTTTTTTTAACCATCAGCTGGTGAATTTTATTTAGCCCAACTTATTTCAGTTTATTTATTATTTGTTTTTTTTTATGGTTGAGTTTCTTGAATGTTCCGGATGAATATTTTTTACTATCATTTGATCCCCTCCACTCTCAATTATAAAAAAGTATATGGAGACTATGCCAATATGGTGTCTTGCAAATGTTTTGCAGAAACGACGAGAAGAGCTAGAAAGACTCGAAAAAGAGAGACAGGCTGAATTAAGGAGCTACAAAAATCTGATGGTAGCTGAGAAGATGACTTCTAACAGGGACATAGCATCTACCAACAAATCCCTGCAAGAACTCGAGGAAGATTTCATGTGAATCCAAAAATGCTTCAACAATTTGTCCAAACTCAACTGAATATTATGATACATTGAAACTTATGCCCATAAGGGAAGAAGGGCTTGCAAGAAGATCAAGAAAGAGAGATGCAGAAGTCACTGTTTGGATGGGGGATAGACATAAGTATGACCTTAGCTTTGTTCTTATGTGGCTCTTGAAGCTCTCAAATTGTGTTTAATAAAATCCTGGGAGCAAAGATCTAGGATTTGAGGGAGAGCATGACGAACCAATTTAATTGTATTGAACTTTGATGATGATGATGATTGGTTTTGGATCTTGGTGCGCATCATTTGTTGTCTACTTTGCATTGCTTAGGCCTGTAAAAAATATCCGAATATTCGTCCGTCCGTCTTTATCCGTATTCGAAATTAGCGGATATTATCCGTATGCGAAAATATTAGGTTATATCGGTATCCGTATCCGTTACCTAAAATTCCGGATATGGATATAGTAGTATCCACATTCGAAAATTATTCTCATCTGCGCAGAATTTGAGATATAATAAATTATATAAATAATATAATTTATAGGTATTAAATTATATATAAAAATAAAATTCAAAAACTATATGCTCTACATATTAAACTTTAGACTAGCTAGAACATTTGAAGAGATTTTACTCTTATATTTTAATTTTTTGGCATTAATATAACAAATTTAGATATATAAAGTAATAAAGTCGAATTTCAGATGAAGATTGCGGTTAATGGGATATAAGAATATCTTTACATTATATCTATATTTTAACTATTAAAGCGGATATCGAATATCCGATCGATATTGGACGGATGCGGATACGGATATTCATTTTTAGCATCCGATAAAATTCATATCCGAATATCTACATCCGAATATTATTCGGATGGGGATACATATATACTAACATCCGCATTCGAATATTCGAATTGACAGGCCTAGGCCATTGCTCTGGTTTTTAAATGGGTTTTTGTTCGACAAATTTGTGAAAATTCGAGAATAAAATCATGGTTGAATCTGGATTTAGGCATAAAAATTTAATTTTCTAATTTAATTTTTTATTATTTGAAACTATTTTGTGCTTGTGGTAATATAATGAGAAAATTGTACTTTCTGTCTTTCATTGTTGTTGGTACTAAATTTTTCTCACTTGAACATTTTTCAGGGCAAAAGGTGCAATTTTTTAGTGAGAAAAGTTTGTTACCAATAAAATAATAGTAATAATATCATAAATCTGTAGAAAATTTTATTTTGTTTTCGAGGTCAAGCTTTTGAGTGCTTGTAATTTCAAATTAATATTCACTATGAAGAATTAATATTTTAAATTTCTTTTATTTATTAGAAACAATTTTATTCTTGTGATTATATGTCGCCAATAAAATTAACATATAATTACAAATTAAGTTTAATTTAAACAATATAAATATTTCTAATAATATGTTGAAACTTATGAAACTAAATGTTTCAATATTTAAAGATCCAATTCGAAATATACTTGTTCGTAAGTTAACTCGATTCATCTTGTTTTTTAATTATACGATAAATTGGTAAGGTGGAGGCACCCCTCGCTAAGAGGGCAACGGTTTGAATTTATTTTCTACTAAATAGTAAGTTTATATATTTGTTTCATTGCTATCTTACTTAATTCTAATTTTTGATGTATTGATGATTAATGTAATGAGATTGTTTTGTTGTCATAAAGTAAACTGTTTCTTAAAAAAAAATAAAAAACCTAATTCTATGAACTAAGATATTCAAAGCTGAAACGCAACACAAGAATATGGCCTTTCTTTCTTTTTTTTTTTCTATTTTTTTTTTTTTTTTGCTTGCTGAAGCTACACAATTAAGAATATGGATAGAGTATAGATTAGAGATGATTATTATTATTACATAAATAGATTGAGATTAGCCACAAAATGATTGATGTTCACATGTTAAACTCAATTTTTTATTTTTATTTTTTTTTAAATTTTTTCCCCCAAAAAATACTTCAAATAACTTGAGTCTGCGAAAAGTAGCAAAAAGTAAGCAGGCTTCCACTAATGAAACTTGAACTCTACTTGTTTGTGCTGAGAATATAAATCATTAGAGCAACTCCCAACTTTTCTCCTAGGCTACAAAGAGATATGATGGCACTTTGTTGGGGCCAAAAAAAATTTAGGATAATTACTTTAACACTCCTAAGGTTTGGCATAATTACAAAAATACCCTCTAATAGTTGTATAATTATCATCGTATCATTTACTGTTAGTTTAGCCGACTGAAATTAGAACTACATCCCTTAAAAATTATAAACCATTACAAATAGATCCCTCGGACTAGAAGTACAAATATAATTATGTGTTAGCTTAGGGGTTGAAATTGTAATTACGGGTCAATTAAATGAACAATAGGAAGTGTAATGATAATTATTCAAACTTTAGATAGTATTTTAAGAATTATGCCAAATTTTAGTAAGTGTGAGATAATTATCCCAAATATTTGTTGAATCACTAAAGAAAGATTGCTTGACATGTGTGTACAAGCACCAGATGCTCCCCTTTTAATAATTTTTTTCCCCTTTTCTTTTCTTTTTGGGCATGTGTTTGGTAACTCAAAATTGGTGGCATAGATTTCATTTTCAAGTTTGAAAAGTAGTTTAAGTTATAATTATCTTATTACGGGTAAACATACTTGATTTGACATTATATATAGATTTCATTATCAAGTTTGAAAACTAGTTTAAGTTATAATTTTCTTATTACCTGCAAACATACTTGATTTGACTTTGTTACTAGTATTAATGAGAATTAAAAAGTAAGCTGCTATTTTGAAGTTTCTTCCTTTATTTTTGCTTTTTTTCTTTTAAGAAAATTAATTACATTCAACTATTACATCAATATGAAAAACGAAAGATGGTGCCACTTCATCCAATCTCATAACTAATTTCCCAAGCATATGGAATCTTAAAAAAAAAAAAAAAAGTAGATAGTGGAGACACTAACTAGTAACCTCTAATAAGATTCGTTTTAGAGATAATTACCTCAACACCCTTGAGATAAATACCAAAAGTATCCGATAAGATTTGGATAACAACTATTACCCCCACCTGCTAATTCCCTTACAAATAATGAAACATTACAAATAGACTCCCTAAATAAATAGGTGTAATTGTAATTATGCATTAACTCAGAGAATATAATTGTAATTATACGCTAGTTGACTTAAAAATAGAAAGTGTAACAGTAGTTATCAAAGCCTCATGAAATGTTTTAATAATTATGATGTAATTACCCCTTCATCTTAAATTAATTTTGATTTTAGAGTAGATCATGAAAAATCAAAATAGCACTTTTAGTTAGTCAATTATGGCATGAACACAAGGCAATTAATATTTTTCTTAAGCTACTCACGAACTCTTCCTCTATAAAAGCCCCAAACAAGGCACTAACTAAAAGCCTCATCCATCTGCAATACATCCAAATCCACCTTCTTCAGTTGGTCTCCTACAATGTCTTTCAGCAACTGGAGAAACTCGCGAAGTAAAAGTGTCCGATTGGGACAAAAGGACATCCAAAGTACAGAGCAGCAGGATTATTCGAACCAGAAATGGCTAATGTTCTGGAGAAAAATCAGAAGGGCAAAAATCAAGAAAAGTAGTTATGATCATGAAAGTTATTTGCAGAATTTTGATGAAGAGTCAGCAGAGAGGATTCACGAGCCTGATAATCTTTACAGGTCTTTCTCAGCTAGATATGCAGCTAATTTTTCAAGATTTAATCACAGGAAATTAGATCAACTTATAGACATTGATGAATGTGGTTAGGATTTTTGTCCCTCTCTCTCTCTCTCTCTCTCGTTTGGAAAGTATGTGAACGGAAAGTTGATGTTGATGATGCAGCGTGGGTTCTTTTTTATTTTTATTTTTCTCTTCCTTCATTTTTATATTCATTGTATCTTTTGAAATTATAAATACGGATGAGTGATGCATACTCAATACATGTGCTTCTAGTAATTTTTATCTTTAAACATAATCGTATATGTATAAATTTATATTGTTATGTGCAAAGTGTGAATATATTGATCGTATTGGTTTTTTTTTTTTTT
>JACFYI010003620.1:694776-726838 GCA_014898755.1 Handroanthus guayacan | reverse complement strand
TTTTTTTTTTATCATATACCACTTACATTTTCAAATATGTTATAAATATGTCTATTAATGAAAGTATACAAAATTCTGTTAAATTTTAAATTAACAAAGTATGCTAATTAATCAAATTATTAACCTTTTGATAGATTTGAAGGCATGCACAGATGAAATCATAATATTATCTTTTACAATTTTGTTACTATTAATAATAAATTTTATCCAACATAAAAGATAATATTTAAATATATGTGAATTGGTTGTGGGTGGTCGTGTTTTGGTAGTTAAGTAATTACTACCTATACTTATATATAAAGTGAGGGCTACAAGATAGTCATTTTGGTGATATATTCTCATATGTCATATGCCTAAAATATCTCATAATATTAATTCATCTTAATAACCATCTATATATAATAAAAAATTATGAACTCACTAATCTATTTATTTATATTAAATTATATGCATATTTATATTAAATATATTGATATATTCTAATTATGAAACACATATAAATTAAGTCTACATTTTATTTTTATATATATGTAATTTATGCCAATTATTTTTATGCACATGTATCGAGCGTGTAACTGATGCTAGTTAACATGAATAAACAAACAAAATAAAACGAGAGGGTATTTTAGGGAAAAACAGATTAAGTCATGCTAGGGCCTTGCACTTATTTTTATTTTTTATTTTTGAGAGTAGGCATTACATTTTATTAAAAGATATAGACGCATATACACCGTGCCCTAGATATGCTATTTCTGCTTAATCTGAATCTCCCGACTAAGCTGCATTATTACCTAACTTTACTTTCTTATAATGAAATAACTTCCCATCAACATCTGTCTCCATTTTATAAATTTCACCCTCGATCTATTTATTATTGCGATTCTAGAAATTTTAATCGACTTATATTGATCGTGATGGATATTTATAATTTTAAAATTAGAGAACTTTTTTTTTTTTTTTTTGGCGGCTATCCGTTTCAAGATTTATCTTGTTTCCTTGAAATGTCAATGCCATGTTTATTTGGTTATGGTACTTAAAAATAATAATCTTCTCATCCCGAGTCAAATTTTATTAACTTGTCAAATTAGCCTGCTATAGGACTATTAATTAAATGCAATATTCACATATTAAGTACGACATACAATTTTCTAAGTCTCAAAGGAGATAATTAAAATCTTGCCAGCAAATTGCGTTCTAGAATGGTCCAAAAATTAATATTTTATTTTGAAGTATTTCTTTATAACGAGAAAATGTTCCGATAATTAAAATATATATATATATATATATTTGGCTCTTGGGGAAGTGTTTGAGGTATATATTCAAAATAATTATTATTTACAGGTCGAAGGCAATCTATAATGCAAAAGTCGATCGAGCAATACACACATACATATTTTAGCGCATTTATATGAATATCTTCATTTTTGTCCTAGGATCATTAACATTTGATAAAATTACTTCATTTTTGTCTTAGGATCAATAACAGTTGATAAAGTTACTTGACTTGTTATCTTTGCTTTGCATCGATAATCAATTGTAATTTTCAATAATATATAAGTGACCATAAAAATTTCTTGCAACCGAATTTAATGTAGTGAAAATATTTTTCACTGAATGCATATTGCTTAGTAACTCTAGATACATTAGTTACTAGATTGAAAAAAATATCATAAATTATGTCCAAACTTCTCAATTTGAACTAATTATTAGTTTTTATATATCGTTGGATAACCTATTTCTGGGTCATATTATTATTATTATTATTATTTTCTAGGAATGAGGATTCACCACATAATTACATCATTAATAAAACAATTCCATTATATCAATGCATTTACATATGAAATTATTATCAAATACAATAATTAACAAATCAATTCTTAAACCTAATTATTATCTTGTCACATGATTATTTTTTTTCCCCTTAATTCTAACAGTCGTAAAAGACTATTTCAATTATTTTTTTTTCAATCTTCTGGGGAGTTATAGTCACTGTTTTTTAGAGCATTACCACGAAAACAAAATGCCAGTATCATTAGATACTGGTCGTACTTTAATGTGAAACACGATTTGTTTATGTATTGGATTTTTAGCATTTAAAGACAAAATTCTACCCATGACTATATTTTTTATAGTTCTTGATGTGATTGTATTAGGATATGTGAAGATTGCATGTAAAAGTTAATCATAGTGCTATCTACTAGATTAGCATTGAAATATAGCTAATAATGCTTGCCAAACTTTATAATATTTTTATAAATTTTGTACTGAATTATTTATATATATACACTCAACAACTAGCTGTTCACGTTTTGTGGTATGGTAATCTATTCTTCAAAATGAAAATTTAAAGGAAAAGGATTATGCATATCATTGTTTTATTTCAACGTATATATAGATCAGTCAACTCAAATGAACGGTTGATATGATTTTAGTATAGAAAGTTGGGATGGTTAAAAGTTTCCAAAAACAACATTCTCAAATTCATAAATTAAAACATTCTCAAATGTCATAATAACATTAATATGTGAATTACATAATATAAATAAGGGTGAATTACAAAAACCACCCTTGAGGTTTGAAGTAATTGCAAGAACCACCCCGGAGGTTTAGCAAATTACAAAAATCACCATTGACAAAGCGATATTTTTAAAATTTAGCGAAAGTTGATAATGTTACCGTATAGACAAAGAGTAAAGTTAGAATTTATCTTTTATACATACGGTAACATCGTCAATTTCCGTTAAATCTCAGTAATATTGCTTCATTAATGGTGGTTTTTGTAATTTGCCAAACCTCAGGGATAGCTCTTGTAATTATACCAAACCTCAAGGGTGATTTTTGTAATTCACCTGTAAATAATCTGTTAGAAGAGTAGAAAAACCAATAAAAATAAAAAATCCAAATGATATGCAGAATTATTTGATCAATGGATATTTTTGTCATTAATTTATTTTTTAATGAAAAAATGGGTAGAAATTGCATGGAGGGAGATATTACTGCCAAAAATTGAAAAGTTTGACAAGTAACTACCAAAAGAGGAAATATAAGGGGATGTGATTACATTTAACCCTAAAAAATAATGTCCAAACAAATTACTAATGATTCAAAAGGTTAACAACTTCACAAAATTCTTCGCAACCACAATCTCATAATTTTGACCCAACACTTTTGATACCTCATGAAAATCTCCCTTATTTGTTGCGGCCTATAACTTTCATTTTTTCCTTTTTTCCCCCTCAAAATGACCTATAACTTAAGTTGCTAGGCCCTTTCTTGCTCTTAGTTTGGCTTTGTTCCGTTTCACAAAATTCCTTTTTAATTGTGTTCAGAAAACAAGGCCAACTATACTTTGTTCTTCCATATAAGAAAAGGGGGAAAAAAAGAAAAAGAACTAGTAGTAGAAGAAGAAAAGTTAAATATTACAATGATCTCTCAAACTTCTCAACAAAAGTTGTTCAAACCTAATTGTCTGTACAATAAAACAAGCTATCGACATTAACAAAACGTAATTTGGTTCGATTTCCTCAACTAAGGGAACATTTATATTTGCTCCAAAAAGCCCCTTTCAACTTTTGATTTTAATAAGTGATTTCGTAATGTCTGGAAACACTATTTTTTACCTTTGCTTGTTTAAAATTAAGTAGAAAAAAAAGTTATAAATTAAAACAATCATTACTCAACCATTTCGACAAAAAGCAGAAGTTTTTGCAATCACCCTCCAGATATCCATACCATCCAAGTACTGCATTATGCTAAAAAGTAACAGAATCAAGAAGTCCTTGATGTTCCTCACAACAAACTTTTTTCATGATTATTTTCCATAAAAGAGTTCACAATTTTTCTTCCTCATACAATGCTGTTATTCTATCAGTTTTGCTACAATCACTGTTTTCAAGTCATAAATATGGAAAGAGCAATTCCGTTAGAAACTTATGCTGCAGCTGGTTTTTCGGTTGCGTGCTTGCATGGAATTCCTTGTTTCTGGTTCTTCAATTCATCTCCAGCTACAAGAAAGAATGCTGTGTGCCTGCCACCAAAAGAGAGCTAATTTAACAAACGGACCAAAAAAGTTGATGACGATTAACTCAACACCACTTGAAATTTGACATAATTACAAAAACATACCGGGAAATTATGAGAACATACCTGCCACTAGCAACTATCGGAGAACTTAACAGAGCGTTTGTAACATTAAAAGTAGAAATTAGACCCCCCCGAAAACTTGAGTATGCTAGAGGGGTTTGCTTGTAATGTTTCAATCAATGTGTTATATTTTGAGGAGACTTAATTGTAATGCTGCAAACTCAGTTAAGTTATATGTCTACTGAACTAACGGAAGTGGGTATTATTGTAATTTATCAAATTGCATGAGATGGAACAATAATTAGACCAAACCTCAGGGTGTTGAGGTAATTATCCCTAAAAGTTATCATTGTTGGAGGTGAACTTCTACCTAAAAAAATTCATCATTTTGGTTTTGGAGTCTTGATCAATATCTGTAGTGGCGTCTAACGCTTGCTGCATGTGGTGCAGCCACCTCTCTGCAGCTTGATGAGTAACGGGGAATGGGCGGTGCCGGGCAATTAATGCAGGATGGCCTGTAAAAAGACTGACAACTTCAGCTTCAAGAAACAATAAAATGAATTATAGCAACATATTATTTGAAACTAAATTTTCTAAAGCGATCAACATAATTTCATTGTTAGGCAAGATGTGGAAAATAATCCCAAATGTATGATGATGTAACGAGACTCTTGTACAGTTTTGCACCAAGAACTTATTCTGACAAGCACGTCTCACAAATGCCTTTGAGTGTGATGACGACTACATCATGTTAGGGATACAAAGGAGACAAGCTCCGAGCTGAATCAAGCCTTGACCACTCTTTGGGCTCCAGCTCAAATCAAATGAACCGAGTTTGAGCTTCATGAGCTGGGGATTGTGAGGTTTGAGCTGAGCTCGGGTCAACTTGTTTGGCTTGAAGTAGTGTCCAAGCCGTAGGCTTGAGTTCAAGTCAACCTAGACCTTGAAGAGCTTAATTATTTTACAAAAGAATCTCTAAATGTACCATCTATAGTTACACACACACACACACACATTTTTCTTCAAGAAAAAAACATGACAAGCTAGGAGACCGATTCATGAGCCCATTGCCAGGAATTAATTGCTCAAGCTCGAAAACTTTTCATGCAAGCTCGGTTCCTCTCAATTAGTTAACCCCTTGAGTAAAAAGGATCATAGAACTCTATACATATGATATGGGAAGATATGGAACGACATCATAGAACTCTACACAGATCATAGAACAATACTCATCTCGGCCTAAATATAAAAGGAAAAAATGAAGCTACAGAACGAAACTAATGACATGAGATTCTTCAAAAGTAGAATCTAAAATTGGTCACCTCTTCTTTGGGAGAATAATGGAGGCCCCCCCATTCGTTGTACAAAGAACTCATACTGGTTTTGAATGGCCTCTTCCTTCTTGGAATTTGCAAAAATTGATCGAAACCAATCTTCCTCATCATCATAAACTCTGTTATCCAATATTCCAAATCAAACACGAATGATTAAACTAGTTAACAATTGAGAGAAACATAATGAAAGATAAAATCTTAAATCAATGGGCAGGGTCCTGTCTCTTAGCCATTTGTATTCTTCATGAACAGAAGCCGGGGGACCAAATTCCAAACCACAATAGTTTTGAACATCAAAAAGTATAATAAGTCTGTTTAAGGCGTGACAAGATCCAGGAACAATAACCACCAAATTGATTACGAAAGTAGAATAAGCTGACTCCAAACTTCTTCATTTTACTGAAAATCCAACGTAAAAGTTGAAAAACACCCGTCTCAGATGTGTTTGGGTGAACTTACAAACTCTTCAAGGGATCTTATTTACTGCTTAACATGTTTAAGAGCTTATAAGATTTATAAAGTTTTCAAAATAAGATATAACGTCTTATAAGCTCCCAAAACATCTAACATAAAGGAGTTAGAAGATGTTTCAAATAAGCTTAAAATAAACTTTGCAAAAAAAAAAAAAAAACTCTTATGCTCTGTGATTATATAAACACATATATAAATGAATGGTATAAGAATCAAAATCGCGTTAAGCAACCAATAAAAGAATATATAAAGGGACTCAAACAAATTTATGACTTTTCATATACAAACTTTTATGTAAACAAAAACAAAGAAGGAACAACCGAAACTCCACGCCGTACTAAAAACCCCCCAAAGAAACGAATTCAATTTCATTATTTCGTCTTCTCCTACCCCGTGAATGAAAAATCCAAAACAACCCACTGTTTTCTCAAGTAGCCTGGGGTCAGCCCACCCAAAGACCGAAACACTATTGCATTTCCAAACAAGCCACTACCCCAAACTAACAAATACCTAATTCCCCCATCAGATTTCAACGAATAGAGAACAGAATAAAAAATTACAGAACAAAAAAAAGTGAAAAATGCTTTTCCAGAGTCCTGATACCTGTTGTAGAAGTTGGTGGAGAGATTAATGAAAGTCTGAAGGCCAAGCTTCTCATATAAATTGGTTTCATCAATGGCAAAAGCATCGTCTGTACGCACTCCACTCCACTGCGACGCCTTCTCTTGCAGCGACTGCATCTTCTCTTCTTTTTCCTCTTAGGCCGATGTATGAAGACCCCTGAGGCGCGGGTATTTATGGGGGCGTGTGGAAGTCGCGTGGATGACACGCCTAATAGTGTGGACGTGGGGACCTGGAGAATTTTCTGCTCCCAAAGATATCTAATTTTTTGCCCCACTATATATATATATATATATTCCTTTATTTATTTAGATTTTTGAGAATATAAAAATGGAAAATAAAAAAGGGATATGACACTAAAAAATTTGGCCACTTGTTTTCCAAAACAAGAGGCTGAAATGGGGAATTCGTTTGATTTTGTTTAGTGGAATTCAATTCTAGATTCCCACTGTGGATTTCTTCGTGAGTCCTGAGGTGAGCACGTAATGAGGAAATAGTGTTGAAAAAGTTTGGCCTCTTTAATGTGAAATTTTAGCGTGAATCTTGTGTTATAAATTATTATTGATGAATAAACATTTTTAAAATATATTATATGGTTATTTTCTATTTTAAATAAATTCAAATTGATAATATTAGTGATTAAAGCTTCTCGAGCATCGAAAAATAAAAATCATTTCGCACGGAAATTTGCCTTTTCATGATAAAATCTCGGGAAAAGTATTAGAAGTGATTGACCTTTCCAACCATAGTTGTTTGATATTTACACAAAAAGATGTAAAAGAGTGAAATAAAATTTCATATATTTTATAAGATAAAAAAGAAAAACTTTACTCAAACTATGCCCATTATTGTAACATCTTTCATGAGCAAGTAATTTCAAAGCTCGTCACTTGTAATTATGATTGTCAATGCATCATATATGAATCAAATAAGAATTATCAAATTTTATTTAAATTTGTTTCCAAATCCTATAGAATTTAAGTTCCAATAATGCCAAATTTAAATTGGGTGAAAAACTAAGATTCGATAAGATAATCTAACATGAGTAATAATAAATAATAATTATATTAAATGTATATATATAAACACATTATTTTATTAAATAAAATATTTGAAAAATATAAATTTTTACAAATATGCACAATTGAATCTAATCCATCAAATATTTTAATCACTCTAAACTCCTAAAATTCAAATCTGATTTGAATTAAAATCCTTCCCATTGATAGCCCAACTAATTTCCAGTTCGTCATTTTCTTCCATGGTTGGGCTATTGGACTCAGTCAATTAGAGATTTTTTAATGGGCTAATCATTTGAGTTGGTGATCTCGTGACTCGTAATTTACATTAATACTTTTTTTCTCAGGTTGATCAAAGTATTGGTTTACTATCCAAAATATCTTCGCACATGATCATGATTCAAGTGAGATTTGAAAATACGTGGTCCGTGATCTTATGAATAGATCGGCCGCAACTTCAAATCTTAAAAAAGTAATCAAAGTGACGAAATCCATCCCCTTAAAGAAAAAATACAAAAAATATCTTCAAATGCATCATAAAAGTTTTTTTTTGCAACAGAAAGCCGATGAATGATCTACCTAAAATATTTTGGGGTTAAATCACATATTCTCGAAAGATGAAAGGGTCCTTTTGTATTTAAGGTATAGCGAAGGGCGCAATATGAAATTATTGATATGTAGTCGGAGGGTATCTTTTACTTCTTTTCTATTTCGATTTTCCTTCACCCACTTCCAAATTAATAATAATTTCTCTTTCAAGTTTCACCACCTTATCGTGACGATCGGTGCCGCAATACAAACTTTTTAATGTTCCTCAAAATCTAATTATCCCTCTTTTTCTTTTTTTCTGTTGTTTTCTAGGTTGCAGAAATTTACATACTCATAAAATTTTATAATAATTGGAACATACATGCGTACACTTGGTGTGTGTATATTCGTCGGGCTTGTTGGTGACTTCAAATCAGAGTAATGGCGGAGGAGGATAAAGAGCGGCTTACTCGGAAGCGGCGCCGTTTAACGTGGGATGTTGCTCCGTCGGGGCAACTAGAGGTGGTTGCTGAATTTAACTTAGGGTACCGGTATATTTGGAAAAGGGGGAAATCTTCATGTTTATTTGAAGGGTTCTCCATTTGCAGGTTGATCGAGGGGATGGTGAGGATAATGAAGCTAGGGCGCCTCCGGCCCCAACACTGCGGAGACATGTGTCGCCTCCGAAGAGAGATGATGATCGGGAGGGGCATTACGTGTTCAGCCTCGGCGAGAATCTAACTCCTAGATGTAATTTAATCTCCTCTGATTGATTTTGAATTATATTTTCTTTAGTAAGGAATAGCCTGCGATTGAATTTTGTTCACTTTTATTGCTTTTTTTGTTCTCAATGGAATGGTAGTTTTAGAAATGTTGTTGATTATTTGCCTCTGAATTGAGATTTTGACTGTTCTAGAAGAGTTGTATTGCCTTAGCCTATCATCTCTTGGCTTCTAATTAGCGTGCCTTAAGAGTATGCGTTACTGCTCTTTTATGTGTTTACTTCCAAGATCTCTGAGTCACGAGTATGAAGTAATTGTTATATTGCGAGAATTCTATTTTGGCATCAATCAGTTGTGAAAATAGTTGGAGTCATTTCTACTGCTCCATGCCCTGATAAAGTATGTTCTATTTGATGATCTTGCTCTTGACTTGTTTGGTGGTCCATTTATCTGCAAGCCTGAGAATTTAAACTTCTGTTCTGCCATTTTTCGCACAGATAAGATACTTGGCAAGATGGGTGAAGGTTAGCAGTCACGTGCCTGCTGATAAGAAAACCTTATATTTTCATCATTCTACTTGTATCAAATCAGCAAATTGCTAGTGCTGTAGGCACATTTGGTCGAGTATTGGAATGTTGGGATCGTCAAACACGAGAATATGTGGCTATTAAAGTTATTAGAAGCATAAAGAAGTATCGTGATGCAGCAATGATCGAGATTGACGTACTTCAGCGTCTTACTAAAAATGATAACGGTGACTCCCAGTAAGTTGTTCCTCAATGACAAGTCCTTGGTTGATGCTGTTTATTTTTCATTTTATTTATTTCTCTTTCTTTTCTTGCAGTTGTGTGAAGTTGCGTAACTGGTTTGATTATCGCAATCACATATGTATTGTAAGTATCTTCATTTAATTTCCTTATCTATCACCTCATATTTCTAGCTTTGTTCAAATGCTAATATCTCAAGGCAGTGATGGTTCATGTCATGATTCAGTGGTCTCTTTTCTTTTTAAGTTGTCTTTGCATGTCAGGACATGGTATTAAGCTCTGATTTCGAATTCCTGTATTGGGCAGCCATGTGTGGCCCTTACTCAACTTACAAACACCATCTCCAATTGAGGAAGAAAATATTGTTGAGCTCTGTTCAAATGTTTTATCATAGTTAGTGGTTTGGTGATATGCATGACATTCGCTGATAAATATGTTTGTCACATTAGCTTAAGTTGATTTGTCAACGTGAGTTTCATTTGCAATAATCATAGCTTGACAGAGAACTTCCTTTCAATGGATTTCAATGGTTTTATCAGGTCTTTGAGAAGCTTGGACCAAGTTTATTTGATTTTCTAAAGAGAAATAAATACTCACCCTTTCCTGTGGATCTTGTTCGGGAGTTTGGGCGCCAGCTTTTGGAATCCGTGGCATGTCTGTGGATTGCCCTTGGCCTTGCTTTATCTCCATATTCTGTATTTGTTTGGTTTTTTAACCATTTACCTGGATCTGTATTAGCCTTTTATATGTGTCCAAGCACCTAGCTGTACTTCTAACAGGTCCTTTTCTGACTTTTGTACTCTTTTAATACATCCAACAGATATGCATGATTTACGGTTAATCCACACTGACCTGAAGCCAGAAAATATACTTCTTGTCTCTTCTGAATTCGTAAAGCTTCCCACCTCCAAGGTATTTAGCCTTATATAGTTGTAGAAACCATTTATAATTGGGCATGGACTAAATCACATTTTTGAACATTTCTTTTGGTTGGTTCAGAAGATATCAGATGAAACAAATTTCAGGTGCTTGCCAAAGTCAAGTGCCATTAAGCTGATTGATTTTGGTAGTACTGTTTATGATAATCAGATTCATAACTCCATTGTTTCGACAAGGCATTACAGGGCACCTGAGGTCATTCTAGGTAACTAGTTACTGTTGTCAGTGAGATTCACAATGTTTCTGTTCTCAATCTTTTACTTTAGTAGACCTTCTAGTCCGTGGCAGTTGTTAATCTGCTAGTGTTTGGTTCTGGGTTGTGTCAGGAGCTGTTAGTTATTTAAATCCAATAGAAGGAATAATTCCTCTGGTAGGTGTTGGAGCAATTGTTGTTGCTTAGTGAAGTACCAAGCTCCTTAAAGATGAGATATTGGTGTTCTGCTAAGCTTTGAAAACATGTGCCCCGAATTTAGAGTAGAGATGCTTACCAATGTACTCTTCCTTAAATTTCATCAAAGACCATTATCAGTAACTTCATTGTGCCTTTTATTGTATACAACATCCATGATTCATCAGAAGATAGTTGAATATATAGCTGTGACTAATGCAATCTGTTATTAATATGAGTTTAGATTAAGCATTCTGAGAATGATTCTTGATCGTAAGAATTAAAATTGCTATATTTTGTGAGCTCAGGGCCTTATCTTATGATGGCACTGTTTTTGCACCTTTTTGTTCTACAAGAGATGTCATGTGTATAATTTACTCCTTTGACTTTCCTTGTTTCCATGCTCCTTCATTAGAGCAATGGTATGCACGAACAGTAGTGATGTTAGCCATCTTTATATGTAAATTGAAGAGTACGTAGAACATCTTGCTGTTTCTGTTCATGGGAGTTATTTTGATAAGTGGGAGGCTGTTTGGGAAAGATAATTTGGTGATCAGTGGCTGGGTGGTAATTTGTCTCTGCATATATGAATAGTGAGAGATTGAGTAAATAAACAAAAACAATGGCATTCAAATGAGCGAGATTGTTTTTCTAATAAACAAGGGAAGCTAAAAGTGCATATAAGGTGCCTTTTTGGCTGATATATACTTTTAGTCCACCTTTTGTTGAACAGAAAGTGTCCTTTCGTCTTATTGTTTTGCTGTGTGATAGAAGTAATTTGATGGTTCCTCCAAGAAGAGGTTAACTAGAAATGTGTCGTGATTGAAAATTTTAGAATCGAATTTTCTCTTGAAGTGAGGCTGGTATTTATCCCTCTGTCTTGTATCTGTGTCAGGTTTAGGATGGACCTATCCTTGTGATATGTGGAGTGTCGGTTGCATACTTGTAGAACTTTGCACGGTTAGATTTGCTCTCTCTCTCTCTCTCTCAATGGCATAGCTACTGGATTTTTTATTTTGTTCTCATGGGTAAAGAGCATTCTTCTAGGGTGCAGCACTTTTTCAAACGCATGAGAACTTGGAACATTTGGCTATGATGGAGAGGGTGTTGGGACCGCTGCCCGAGCATATGATTCGAAGAGCAAAGTAAGTTTTTGTACTGTGGTGTTTGGGCGTTTTTTTGTTGTTTGTGTTTTTTTCTGTTGGGGGGTTGGGGGAGGGGGGGGCGCTCTCCTGTGGGCTGAGAGCTCTTCCTTCCCGGATTCTGATTGTTTCAGCCTTAATGCTTTCACTCCAGTATTATTGCTGTGGACTTGCACTCGTGAAAATACATATCTCATCATCAATTCCTCTGTAGGATGATATGTAGTTGAGTATTTAGCCACTTACTTTTAAGTTACCACCCTGGCGCACCCCCAAACTCCCAAGGAAAAGAAAGAGGGAGAAGAACCTATATGATAATGAAAATGCATAAAAGAGGGGAAAACTTAGATACATTTGGTTCCTTTCTTGTGGGTTATGTAGCAGAGGCGCTGAAAAATATTTCAGACGATCACGACTTAACTGGCCTGAAGGAGCAGTTTCCAGGGAGAGCATCCGTGCAGTGAGGGAGCTAGACCAGTTGAAGGTTAGTTTTTGTATTACACAGTACATTTTTTCTTAATTTTAATTTAGTTTTTGTATTTCACAGGGTACATTGTTTTTTAATTTTAATTTTAATTTTTAATTCTGTCGATTCCTTCCATCCATTTTTTTTCTTTTTGGTTCGATTTTTAAATTCCCATTTTGGTGCTTTAAGCATTTTGACATATAATTTCAGCCTTCAGATATTGTATTCTGCAACTTGTGTTGGCTACTATGCAGAACCTCATCTCTAGTCGTGTCGATTCATCAAGTTCCTCCCTCGTAGACTTGTTGCATGGCTTGTTGAAGTTTGATCCATCCGAACGTATCACTGCCCGGCGAGCTCTTGATCATCCTTTCTTCAAGGACCCAACTTAAAATTTCCTCTCACATGTAGACCATATGTTTGATTATCGGGTGTGGGTGATTATTCTATAGTTGACTAAAACCATGGGAATCACTCAGTATCACCCTTCCAATGAGATACTTGAGCTGTATACTATCTCGGTCTTCTTATCTATCGTTTGGACTTTGGAAAGGGCTAATGATGATTAATAAGCTCATGCAATTAACTCGTCGCCATGTTTTCTGCCTTTCTACTTATGTGGGAATTTGGAGAGTAAATGAATTTTGTAAGTACAATCCTTTCTGTTCTCGTATCTTTTTGGCCGGCGTATGTCCCACTAAAAATATGATTAGTGACATGCCAACAAAATAATCTTTTAGTGCCCGTAACTTCAAAATATCAATCGAATAAACAAAAGAAAAAGTGAGAGCTCATCAAATTAAGTTCAGAAATCAGTTTAACACTTGCAAATGGCAAAAACTGAATTCTCACCACATGCAATACGCAAGGCAAGCTTCTCTTCGACTCATCGAGCTGGTATCAATACTAGGTGGTGGATGTTTATAACCCCACCAAATTAGGGCACAGGGACAAAATAGCAATAAAAACTAACATACCCAAGGGGGGAAGTAGCATAAGTAATACTGGGGTCATTCCTATTGGTTCAGACTCCCCTGTAAAGACACCATAACAGAGTACGTAAGCATATATCATATACTCGCACATTATTCTTGTTGTCATGCAATAATTTTGCTCTAGTATCAATATATTTTCCAAACCAAGTATCTATAGACTTCAGAAAAAAAGAGTAAAGAATGAATCTTCATTGCTTATTTCATTTATTCAGACGATAATTTACAGTCGAAATATGAGCATCATAAACTACTAAAAAAGTTGTAATGCATCGTTTCATGAAGTCGTGAAAGAATTACCGGCTTCACAACTGCACGTCCTAAAACAGCTCCAATCATTGTCTTCACTTGCCAATCTAGGCATTCCATCACCCAGGCAAGTATATTCATAGGTTTAATAATAATTAACAACGGCATGATGGTGAAGGAGAATTTGATACCAACGCTACAATTACAAGACGCCAAGCAATACGCAGAGAGAACGCTAAATTGCCCTTTAAAACAGTTGCATTCCCACTTGCTTGCTTCAGAATTTGTTAAATTTCCATCTGAAAAACATTAAAACGACACTGATGCTTTTCAGTCATACATCACTATTATGATACTTTAACATTGCCTCGCGGCTCAAGGATCGTAAAAGAATGCAGATGAAGGTCCTACAAGGACGAGTGTCACCTACCACAAAGAGTGTGCGGAATCCAGGCTATGTGAATGATGAAAAGAAGTGCAATTTCCAACCGAAGCCTCATTTGTTTGGGACCAACTACAAAACTAAAATTGGAAAATAAGTAACAGCAAAATAACAAAATATTTATCACCTTATGCATAAAATACATGTATATTTTGATTATCAAACAAAAGCCTTAAGAATGTACTAATCTAATATCAGTCCAAATATTTCCTCAAAATAATATTTGATGTAATTTAAAAAAACACAAAATGAAACTTCACAGTCATTGGCAACTTTGAAATCATACTCAATGTTGATGGATATCCATTCAGCTAATCTTACTAAGCCGCAAATAGTGAATCGATAAAATGAATAATGATTGAGCATGCAACATCTGAAGCATTTGTTAAAAAACAATGCATAAATGCATTCACTGATAAAGAGAATGGCTTTTCAAGGTAAAAAAATCTATTGCAGAAGCATATTAAATCGATGTTGTAACAAATTTAAGATCAAATCATAGCACGTTATTTTATTTGATTCACATAAATTGAGTTACATTCGTGAGAGAGGGAAGAACATTGCATTTATTGTACGTACTAAAAGAGATATAGACAGATAAATTATAGGTCAAATTAAAGTGTGTGTAGTCTCTAATAATCAAGAAACTCTTTTATTTATAGGAGTAAGTAAAATAATTATTACTCTCAAAAAATAAGGAACCCTACCACAGAAAAATCTTAATTATAGTACATTGAAAGGGAATAAAATAAAATCCTTGAGAACTATGAATTCTAATCAAACTAGACTATCAAATTCCATTTCGCAAGTGACTCCTAAGACACCAAAACTTCACGAGATCATTCATGCAGTTTTTCAGGAAGTTTACGTGTATATCAACATCAAGATTCGATTTTTTTTCCCCTTCAAAAAAATATAACTTTCACATTAAGAATTAATCTGAAAAAGAAGAACTATGAAGAAACCCCACATCCCTATTCCTGTGAAACAAAAATACCAAGATCACAACACCAAAATCGCGCGCACACACACACACAAAGTGCCATACGCAAAAAAAGGTGATACGATCTTGAAACCAATCTCACATTGAGAAGAAGAAGAATTGGAGCTTCAATCTGTTATCAGCTTATAGATGCCCACGCGTGTGTTTTTCTGTGACGGCCTGCATTATATTTCAGTACCTTCTCTTATGTCTGTTTATATATTTTCCATATATATGCATTTTAACTCCTTGCATTACTCCCCTATAATTATTTATTTTATTATTTTCTATAATTATCTTTCCTATTAATTTTTTATTTTTAAAACATAGATTTTTAATTCCTTAGATTACTCCATTATTTTTGTATTGCTATCAATTTCCTAATTAAATATTTTAGTTTTTATAATTCAATACAATATATATATACTGAAAATATTTTATACAATAATTAGAATAATTATCCATTTATACTATTTAATTCAATTGTCACTTATTAGCGTATATATAATTTTTTTTTTCAAAAATTGTGAACAAACGTATTGCTCTTCGCTCAATTTAATAAATTCAAATAATATAGCTGTCTTTTTTTTTAAAAAAAAAAATTGCTATATTATTTAATCTAATTATATTATTTGTTATTTTTCATTTACTTATATACTTATTCAATTCGACATTTTATTTTTTGTGTCCAAAATTATTTCTTTGGACCCTTCATTATCACACCCATATTAATCCTTTTAAGTATGAATTAAATTCACTTGAAAAAATTAAGCTAATTAATTTCTAAATTAAAGCATGTTTTATAAGGAAATATGGTCTTGATTTGTTTAGTCTAAATATACACGGCAAAGTACTAATAATACTCCATCACGCATTCATGGCTTTTAATGTAGAATGGGAGAAAAACAACTTCGTCAGAGTTTTGGTAAGAAATCATACTTACGAAAATTTCTTAGTTTATGTTAAAAATTTCTTAGTATTCTATATTGCTTATATACTTCTAATTTTTTTAATTATTTTTATGAACTAGGATAATTACAAAAGAAACTTTCATGACTAAAAGACGATTTCATGAATGATAATTTTATTCCTTAATTAAAACATTGTGGATGATAGTTTTAATTTTTTTATTTAATGTAAATGAAACTATATTCTATTCAATTACTCATATGGACAATAGACGTGAAAGTATTAAACTCTGTACTTCATAGTAAGTTATATACATGCATGTATATATTTTAAATTGATTTAATTTGCCACCAATATTTGGATGCGATGGCACTACCTGCACAATTTTATAGTGGAAGCGTATAGTTTGAGTTTCACCAATAGCACGTGGATGTTTGTTTAACGTCTACTATATAGTAGTTATCTATCTACCAAATGATAGTTTAAATTATTTGAATTATATTTAATTTTTAAAATGTATTCATATTATAAATTGATATATGAATAATTGTAGTCTCAAAAGCACAATAGATTTTTGGTGTTGAAGTCTTCAATTGTGGTATGGGGACTAATTTTGTTAAGCTGTCGTGCAATGCAGATGTGAAGAAGACATCTTGAGCACATAATACGGAGAAGTTGAGCTTTCTCAAGCAATTGCAGAGTTCTTAAATTTGTGTCATGAGAGAGATATGTGCTTGTTATGAAGTATGAAGATTTAGGTTGATATCTTGTGTAATATTAATAGAATGCGTTACTTTCAAATAATTTTGTTAGTTTCCATATATATAATGGGAAGTTAAATTACAGATGGCTTTCTTTTCTCTTATTGTTGTTCTTTTTGCCAAGTATTTTATCTTTTGGTTTTGTTTAGACAAGCTTTTTGTCAAGATTTGCCCCAAAAACCCACAAAAACAAAAACCAAAAAAAAAAAAGAAAAAAAAAACTGGAATTCTCTGTAAGTGCCCCACTACAACATTTAAAAAATAACTGAAAATGATAACGGCGGTTCGGAACCTCCGTGAATATGCAAATTACAAGCAACTTTCTATAGCTAGCGGTTTATGAACTGCCACCAAAATGCTATATTTAAAAAGGTCAAAAACATTGCGGCGGTTCACTAACCGCCGCGAAATGCAAGGGAAACCGCCGCAAAATATTTAGCGGCAATTATTCCAGCTGTTCACTTAAACCACCACAAAATGTCGTGCCGACGGTAGAGATAGCGGCGGTTCTCGAACCGCTGGAATAGGAATTTAGCGGCGGTTTAAACCGCCGCTAAATGCATCCAAAACCGCTGCGAAATGCACATTTTGTTGTAGTGAATTGATTTAATTTTATAATATCACAAATTAGTTTTTCTAATTAGCAAATCCACAACATATCATGAAAGTAATATGTAAACATTAATTAAAAGAATTTAAATTATGTTAATATTTAATGGAAAAAGTTAATTTGTCGCTGAAAGATTCAATCAATTTATGAATATAAAAATTTAATCGCCAAATTGAAAGATTTAAAGATATATGATTAAGTAGATATGTTTTGTTAAATAAAAGATAAAATTATTACTCATATATGATAGTCAAAATAAAAAGAAACTAATTTTAAATTCTGATCAAAAGTGAAAATAGAATATTATTACATGTTATAATATCTCACCTTATAAATCTATTAATTGAATATTTACTTTTGATCAATTTATTGAAATAAAAATTTTAATTTAGAAATTAACTCCCGAGCAATGCACGGGTTAAAAACTAGTAGGCTACTGATTTTGGATTTGATGAGGTTAGATCCAAAATGAGAGTTAGCCCAATTCAATTTATTTTTCTTGAGTGGAAAAGGCATCAATATTTAATCTTCAATTAATTATAGTACTAAATTGCTGAGTAATGCCTTTGACACATGAATACCATGCAAAGAAGCTAAAAAACATTTAAAAAAAAAAAGTTATCTAAAATTCAAGAAATGAAACTAGACACATGCTAATTCTAATAAACCACCATTTCATTATTTTTTTTTCTTTTTCTAATTGAAGTTACCAATTTCTTCTTCTATTTCGCACAATTCTCCCATGTAATATATATTTTACGTCGATGAAGCGTTGCGATGTGGAGCTGTTTTCCTATTCTAGGTTCATGAGTTTGATATGCATTGTAATTGTCTATCGGCTTGCTGTGATGGAAGAGGAGAAGCGAAATTTAATAGCTGAGATGCTATTAGATTCTAGTTGATTTTAATTTAAAATCACTTTTCTACAAGTAAATGTTGTTTGAGCAAACACTTTCAAAATTATTTTGCAATATTAGAAGCTAAAAGTTACTATAAAAAACAATGTTAAACATTCTATATGATCCACACTTGAATATTATTAAAAAAAAAAAAAAAACCCTTATATTTAACATTTGTACATTATAAATTGAAATATCAATTAAAAAAGAAAACACCTAATATGCTTGCCCAAAAGAAATAACAAACAAGAAAGGAACAAGACTAGAACATATCCGTATCGAGATCGTGACTAGCATCATTATTGTCACTAACATCAATATCGTCTCATTACTAAATTTATCACTTTCTTATTTGTTAATGATTATGAATATTAAATTTAAATTGAATTAAACAATTAAGTAATTTAATATCCAAAGGGAAAAAAAGAGAGGAAACACTAAAAAAAAAAAAAGGAAAAAGAAAAGAAAGAGGAAAATCTAAGAAAATCCAAAAATAATAATAATAATAATAATAATAATAATAATAATAATAATCTGAATCTTGCTTTTATTACCAGTTTGACTTCCCTTTCCACTATTTTTAACCTTCTCTATTGTTAAGCAGATTTCAGAAGATCTTTTATTTTCTCAAAATCCAATTCTGAATTCGCACAACACAAATAGAGCTTACCCCTCTACAGTTTTCACCCTCCATCAAAACCCTAACCACTGGCTAAACCCTATAAATCGTATTTGCATCTCTACTACTCAGAAACACATAAGCACAAATTCATTTAAGAATGGCGTTCAGGTCTCGGGAAATGATGAAGAAAATTGTGAAGAAAATCGGGGGTGAACAGAATTTAGCGCCGGGAGTGAAAGATCAGTTGAAAAAATCGGTGCCGGACAGGAAAGTCGTAATGGGCCGAGCCCACCGTGGGCTATTTGCTGGCCGGCATATTCAGTTCGGGAATCGCGTCAGTGAAGACGGAGGCAACAAGTCTGTATTTTTTTTTATTTTTTTGTTTTCTGCGTTCACTTTTCGCCCCTTTTTTTGCTGTAAATTGGTGTATGAGTGTTTTGCATTTTAAGTGTGAAGGAAATTGGAAATGGCTTAGAGGCATGATTGATTGGAGGGATCGTAAGGAATTTCTGGGAGTAATATCTGAATGATATTTGGTAATGATCAATGATTAGACGTGATTTTTCATTTAATATTGGTTCTAATTTTCATGAAATCTCTCAATCATATAATGAGATACACGCAATATTGCTTTACATATACCTGGACGCTTGTATCTTAGTCTCATTTAATTAACTCGGAGCAAGTGAAGACGGTTGTGCGATTTCAAGTTGGACCAATAGTGGTGTGCTAAGTTTCTGCGGTTGCAAGTATTTTAGTGCCGACAAAGCAGAAAAATGGTTAGAACGTTGATAAAATATTTAGTTTAAACTGTTAGTATTTGACAGTTGGAGTTAACTGATTGCTGCTATACTCTATAAATTTGTAGTGGAGTTCTCAGACTGTCTTGATTAATCGGTTTCTTTAATTCGGATATTTTTGTCTGTTCATAGCATAAATGGGTTGTACAAGAGGTAAACGTGGTTAGAATGTATCTGGCTATTGCTTCTCTTTTTATTTTCAGATCTTGTTATCCTTGACTTGTGGCAACTAGTACTTAGGAGATGGCATTCAATCATTGATTGATTAAGTTCTTGTCTTGCTGTAGTTGTCTCTTAATATTTTGATATTCGTTTTGCTTGTTTAACTACTTATTTTTCAACTCCATCTTGCATATGCTGGTAGCTATCATTCTGAATGAATAAATTCCCATTCTCACACTTTTTGATTCGATGCCTATGCTAGGACAAGGAGAACGTGGAAACCAAATGTGCAGGAGAAGCGGCTCTTCAGCTATATTTTGGATCGTCACATCCGTGTTAAGGTGACCACTCATGCACTGCGCTGCATAGACAAGGCAGGTGGAATTGATGAGTATTTGCTGAAGACGCCTTACCACAAGATGGACACGGAGATGGGCCTTTATTGGAAAACTAAGATTGAAAAGATGTATGAAGACCTTGGGGAGATGGAGGTAGTTTTCTTTTCTCCTGAGGATGAGGCCAACTTCGAGAAACAATTTGAAGAACTCAGATTAGAAAAGAAGGCTGCACGTAGAGAAGCCAGGAGAAAAGTGTATGGTTCCACTTCCAAACAAGATCATGGACCGGATATTGTGGAAGTTAGTGAAGATGGTTCAAGAATTGAAGACAGAATCTCTCATACCGGCTTCCACGAACCGATGGTGGCAAATGCTTGAGCATGCATCCCTTTTGTATGTTTGGCGTTTCAGGTAGAGATCTTTATTATTATAGCTTTGATCTCAATTTATCACTTTTTATGCTCTTAGCAAGCATGAATTGCAGTTTTGGTGGTTGATACGATGTTATGATTGTGATAATGTGAGAGTTGCTTGTATTGCTCCAGTTAACAGTTTTGTCGTATATGTCCTAGAGTAAAAAATCTGCCAATGAACCGCAGATTGTAATAACTGATGAGCAGCAGTTTTTCTAGTCCTCTGTTTTTTTGTTTAATCTTTGTATGCTGCAAATTTCTTGCTGAGTGTTCCTTCAATTTTCTAAATCGAAAGGTAAAACTATACCGATGAAAACTACTGATTAGCATAAGATGGGAAAAGTAAAATCTTAGAAGCATGCAGAAAATGATTTGTGGTCTACCAAGCAAGCCTTTCAAACAAACATCAAAGATTGATACACTTTCCCATTTCTTCTAATTCGATCCAGCTAACGGATGATTCGTGAATCGGTAAGTTTTTCGGTTCGATGAACAGTTTGATTTTTTGAACCTTGCTACCAGCTACATCCAGCTTCTTTCTTTAAGCCTTTCACTTTCACCAGCGCTCTCAATCTCTCACACTCTCTCCAACAGCCAACATCAGCAAGCATATTTGACACCAACACATAGTTCACAAGATTATCACCATCCAATCTCAAGAGAATCTGCCCCACTTCTCTTCCCATTTCCACATTCTTATGTAACCTACAAGCATTAAACAAAGTTTGCCAAATTCCCACATTAGCCCTCACCGGCATTGTCTCTATCATGTTCTTGGCTTCCGTTAAACGACCAGCTCGACCAAGAACGTCAACCATACAAGCATAATGCTCAACTCTAGGTTTTACCCGGTGATCGTTGCACAGTCTTGTGAAGCATTCTTGACTTTCCTCCACAAGCCCAGAGTGACTACAAGCTGAAAGAACTGCCAAATATGTCACAGAATCTGGCTCAATATTCTCCATCTCCATTTTCCTGAAAAGCTGAATTGCTTTCTTACCAAGACCATGTTGTCCATACCCTGTGATCATTACAGTATACGAAAATACATCTTTCACTATCATCTTGCTGAAAAGCTTTTCTGCTTCCTCTGTTAAACCACACTTGAGATACATATCTAGAATGGAGTTAGCCACTGATATGTCCAAGTTTGAAGGGATTTTAATGCTGTAAGAATGCATTTGTTTCCCTAGTTCCACCATTGCAAAGTCTGCAAACACACTAATTATGCTTGAAAGAACAAAAGTATCAACATGAATGATGCTCCTCCTAAGTTGTCTGAACAAGTTCATCGCTTCTGGTAAATCTCCCTTTCGAGCATAGCCTGCCATTAGAGCAGCCCACGATTTCAAACTCTTCGTTTCCATTTCACCGAACACCTTCCGTGCTTCAAATAAGTGTCCACATTGAGCATAAATATCAACCAGTGCACCTGAAAGAATCTTGTGGGCTGAAATAGAGTGTCCTTTTCTGATCAGAAACGCGTGGATTTGTCGTCCCTCCTGTAAGGCTCCAAGCATACGACAAGCCTTTAAAGTGCTTGAAAACGTAAAGTCATCTGGTGTTTCACCTTGTTCTTGCATTTTCCTGAATAAATGCAAGGATTTGTCACACATATCTTCAAATAGCGTATATCCTGCTATCATCACGTTCCATGTTATAAGACATTGAACTGGCATTGTATGGAATATTCTTTCAGCTTCTTCAACCCTTCTACACCGCATGTACATATCGATGATTGAGTTTCCAACAACAGGATACCAATCGAGTCCAGTTTTACTACACATTGAATGAATTTGTTTCCCACTTTCTAAATCTCCCAAAATCCCACATGCTTTGATGTTTGTGGAGACTGTATACTCATTTGGCCTCACTTCTGAAGATCCCATCTCATTGAAAAGCAATAACGAAGCCTTGGCATTTCCTATCTGCAGGTACCCACACATCAAGGCAGTCCAAGAAACAACATCTCTTTGAGGCATTTTATCAAACATGTAATGAGCCTTGTCTACTCTGCCACATTTTCCGTACATATCTATGAGGTCAACATTGATCATTAAATCGGACTCATAACCCATTCTCAATACTGCTCCATGTACTTGCCTTCCATCATCATATGAAAAGTTTCGTGAACATTTTCTCAAAGTTTCAGCCAATAATTGCCTCCCTCTCAAGGATGAAATCCCAAGGTGCTGCTGCATTTGAATGTCAAAGAATGAAATATTAGTGTTTCTCCATTTCCAATCTTGTATCTCTCCTAAATTTATGTTAGGATTTAGGAATGGGATCTCAACTCATAACAAAATCTTGGGAACTAACATTTGAATATCTAGGAATGAAATATTAGTGTTTCTCCATTTCCAATCTTCGATCTATCCTAAATTTATGTTAGGATTTAGGAATAGGATCCCAAGTCATAACAAAGTCTTGGGAACTCAAATTTCTTAGTAAAGAAAAAAAAAATATATATATATATGTATGTATGCGTGTATATATATATGCCAAGAAAATCGATCCTCGCTTTTAAGCATAATCCTCAGTGCGGTTTATTGCATTGTAACAATGCAAAATGAAAACATGAAGATTGGTGAAGGAATTAGAGAGGGATGAACTGAAGCTGCTGCACTGGAGATGGGACGAAGTGGGATGTTTACGTTCAAACCAAACTGAATAAAACTAACCATACAATCCAAATTAAATCAGAAACAGATTAAAAATCGATTCTTTTAAAATTAGTTTGGATATGGTATTTAAAAAACTGATCAATTCATATCGATTGACTATAGATTAAATTTTAAAAATCGATTTAAATGAAACTAAATCGAAGTATATATATGTATATATTATATTACGAATGTAACAATATAAAATCCAATCTATAAAGGGTCACCTGGTGCTAAGTTGAATTTTTTGTACTGATTTAACTTTATGCTCTGGGAAAAATGTAATTATTGTTCATGTGTTCATGTTCAAAACAAAATATAAAATGGATGGCTTAAGTCATTTTCTCCTAAAAACTTCCCAAGTCTGAGTGGTAAATTCTCTCCGTGAATTTCCAATAAAGTTTCCTTTCTTGCAAGTTCCAACTGAGATTTAAGATTTCGTCAATTCAATTTGTCATCATGTTCGCGCTTTCAGTGGATTCAATTTTCCAGATTGTTTCATTTGTACACACCAAAACCTGGGCAGCCACGCAAAATTAGGATTCAGAATCCAATTATCCAAGTTTTGCTGCAAAAAAGAATTCTGTATCCCTAAAATATGACCTTGAGTAAGGCCGTGACTTGAAGTATGACCATTTCACTAAAACCACCGATTCCACAAAAAACAAAAGCTCATGCTTTAGAACTACATATTCATTTTCTTCTTTAGAAACATCAAAATTTTCATTTTACTACACTAAGAATGGGAGCAAGAGTGGGGAGTTGGACAATCAGAGGATTGGAAGATATGTTCATTCCCATATTAAGAAAATGCAATAATACAATGGACTTGAAGAGAATACATGCCCAAATGGAGAAGTTTTCATTGTTACAAAGCAATTTCCTGGTGACAAGAATGTTGGATATTTGTGATCAAAATGGAGAAATAGAGTATGCTAGTTTGCTATTTAGAAGAGTTCTTGAACCAAATATTTTCTTGTACAATGCAATGATTAGGGCCTTTACACACAACTACATGTATGTATTAACAATCAATGTGTATAAGCAAATGCTAAGAGACCCTCTTGACGAGCAAATTTTTCCTGATAGATTTACATACCCTTTTGTCATTAGATCCTGTGGAGGACTTCTGAATGTTTGGTTAGGAAAACAAGTTCATGGGCATGTGTGTAAATTTGGGTTGATAAGCAATAACATGATACAGAATTTGTTGTTGGACATGTATGTGAAGTGTGATGGGATGATTGAGGCCCATAGGATGTTTGATGAAATGACTGAAAGAGATGTGATTTCTTGGAACTCTCTTATTTCAGGGCACATGAAATTGGGACAAGTGAGGAAAGCTAGAACATTATTTGAAGAGATGCCAAACAAAACTATTATTTCTTGGACTGCAATGATATCAGGGTATACGAAGATCGGGTGTTTTAGTGATGCCTTGGATTTATTCAGAAGAATGCAGATGGCTTGGGTGCAACCAGATTGGATCAGTTTGGTCGCGGTTTTGCCTGCTTGCTCTCAAATGGGAGCCTTAGAACTCGGAAAATGGATCCATTTTTATGCGGAGAAACAGGGGTTCTTAAGAAAAACTGGTGTTTGCAACGCACTGATTGAAATGTACACAAAATGTGGCAGTTTGGACCAAGCTTTGCAGCTTTTTGGGAAGATGTCAGAAAGGGATGTTATTTCTTGGAGTACTATGATTTCTGGGCTAGCACATCATGGGAGAGCTCAAGAAGCAATTGAGTTCTTTCAAGAGATGCAGAAGTTAAAAGTTGAGCCAAATGAGATCACATTCGTCGGTCTCTTATCAGCTTGTACTCATGCTGGTTTATTGAATGAGGGATTAAGATATTTCGACTCCATGCAAAATGATTACAATATAGAACCTGGAATTGAGCTTTATGGCTGTCTTGTTGATCTTATGGGACGAACAGGACACATTGATCGTGCTCTAAAACTCATACAAAGCATGAAAATGAAGCCGGATTCAGCAATATGGGGTTCGTTATTGAGTTCTTGCAGAACTTATCGTAATCTTGAGACTGCGGTTGTTGCAATGGAACATCTGTTAGATCTTGAACCAGAGGACATGGGAAATCTTGTCTTGCTTGCAAATATTTATGCGGATCTTGGAAAGTGGGATGGGGTTTCGAGAATGAGGATGTTTATTAGAAGTAAGAGCATGAAGAAAACACCAGGTTGTAGTCTGATTGAGGTTAATAGCGTGGTTCACGAGTTCATATCTGGAGATCATTCAAAACCATTTTCCAAGGATGTTTTTGAGGTTATGGATGTATTGGTTTTGCATCAGATCAGAGCAGATGAATGGCTTGAGAGTATGACCGAGGATTTTTAAAATAACGTTGTCTATTGCTCGATTTAGATGTTATAATTGTCTTTTCTTTTAAGCAAGGGAGCAATAGTGGATAAATTTAGCTTTGTCTCATAATGCTTGGGCTCTCATATTCAATCGCAAACATATCATCAGACAACTGAACCTGAACCAACTGTCGCTATAGAGCCAGTTTATTTTTTTATTAAGTATAAAAGGAAGGAGCATCAGTCGTAACCTTCAGACTTATTCCATTGTGGCAGGTCCGAACTCTTATTTTCAGTCGCAAATATAGAGACTATCGAAACGGATATTGATCAAGAGCGATCAAGTATATTATAGTTCAAAGAAGTTGATATTGGCTCCCCCTAAAAGGTCACCAAGAGAAGTTACATGCACAGAAACATAAAACAAAGCAAACATTATTTGACACCAAAAAATGCGTAAATATCATGCTTAATTACATTGGTTGATATCAATAAGACAGATTGATGCTATGATAAATGAATGAGGTAAGTGAAATTTTCAAATTAATCAAATATGTTGAACTGAATCAAAAGATAACTATTACCTCTCAAAAAAAAAAGAAAAGAAAAAGAAATTAAAAGATTATTATTAAGGGTTACACCACGGAAAAATGTGAGGAAAATTGAAAAAGAATTAAAAAAATGTGTCAGAAGTGGGATTTGAACCCACGCCCTCTCACGAGGACCAGAACTTGAGTCTGGCGCCTTAGACCACTCGGCCATCCTGACTTGGTGCGTCGAATGTCGTTTTTTCTCTTAAAAATAGTGAGATTTGATCCACAGTATCCAAACTCAAAATGCAATGGATGATAGGCGAGGAAACTCTTAGGCCCCCTAGCTTGGCCCATAGACAATTGAAGATAGATCATATCTAGCAAACTTCTATTATGATCAATAAACTCATAAGAAATAAGTATATAATAAAGATCTACAGTTCATACTCATCAAATTGTATTTTTTCGTTCAATCCTAGCCAATATAATATCAGGATCTGAAAATCTCCAAATAAAAAAATATCCAAAATTTTGGCTTCAAATTCTCATTACAACTAAACCACAGAAAGCTATGTTCATGTCAAAATATCATCAACATCCCCTAAAATTGCATCAATCAATTATGAATAATCAGACACTTATACTTTTCCAGACCGTCCAGTTTTTAAACAAAAATAGATGCATCAAGTTCATTACACGAGGCATGCTTCGTGGTAGGTTCTCTGGCATGTTCTACAAAGTACTCATCAAAACCGTAGGATGAGTTTTATATATCGATGGCGGAGATGGTGATGTACAAGCTGGAATATGATCTTACTGTTGATTGGGATTACATGGAAGAGCTTCTAGTTTGTTACTTGAAGCTAATGAGAAGAGTGTGCACCAGCATATATTAAGAGCCTTTTATGATGGGATGGAATTGTTGAATACAGAGTGACGATCAAATGGGGAGCAAGAGATGGAATGTAACTGAAATATGCTAGCTGATTTTAACAAGAAAACCATTTGAATCACTGCATGCAGAATGTTAGGAACTGTGAGCTTTATGAATATTATCTGAATAAAATTTCACATTTCTAATTCGCATCAGCACCAATGGAGATAAATGAAGAACATAGCCACATAATGTCAAAAGTCAAGCAAAACTTCTAAAGTGATTAGCTATTAACAAATGGCTAAAGCTGTGGGCAGATAAAACTGAGTTAAGACGGTGCCATATATATTGTAGTAACGCTAATGCCCCTCGTTAGTGCAAGCAGCATAACACAATTAGGGCTAAGAAGAAGTTGTGAATGAGTTCAAAATTACATACTGGGTAAGCTAAGACAACTAGAACTACTTAGCAAATGTGTCTCAAAACTTTCCGGTTGCTACAACGGCAAAATACTACTAAGTTGTCAGTTGCTCAAAAACTTCTCTTCTCAGCACCCAGCAGCATGAAATCCTTTCAAAAATATCATTTCCACATTAGCAATGGTTTAGAAACTATTTGGGATAGCATCCGGATAATCTTCAGCTCGTGTCTTGTAATGAGCTTTCGTCCTCTGAATCTGGAACCACCCCAGATTCAACAGCAGTATTTACAGAAGGCCTTTGCCTCAGCCTCTTCTTTGCACCTAAATTCATGCTTTCTGGGACAGCATGGCCAGGAATTCCAGCCAGCCTCTTACTGAAGCGCGAGCCTTTGGGCCTGTGGACCAACACCATATTCTGCTCCTGAATATGAACTTTTCCTTGATCCTTGTTGCCACCCTTAGTACCATCATCGTCCTTTCCCGCATCATATTCTTCATCACTGGAGTTATCAGCATCGTCTCTCTCTCGACTGGTGTTTCTCTCAGTGTCGCTCTCAGTGGATTCACTGTCACTTGATGGACTGCCAGAATTATAGGATCCATTAGATGTAGTTCTCATCCTTTTCCCGCTCTTTCTTGGTTTCTCTTCTTCCTGTCTTTGCTCTTCACTAGTCCTCCATTTGCTAAAGCACAAGAAAGAAACGGGTATGAAGCATAATTGACTACCTAACAAAAATAGAGCTCCAGCAGCAAAGAATCACTGGAAGTTCAATGTTGCTAGGGGATAAATGGTGATACTGTAAAGACACTTGAACCCAAGGTATGCAAGACATTGACACAGGCTTTGGCATGTTATACAAACAAAATGCAAGCCCAAAACTTGGAGAACCTACCTGTATTTCATCATTCAAGCTCACTGGCTTGACGGAAATATAATTATATCGTTTTGACTAACAAGCATTTAGCTTGCCTAGAAAGATTTCAAATTAATCAAAGCAGAAGGAAAGATTTAAAAGCATCTCCCTCGTAATAAAGACAAACAAGATAAATAACATACGCATGAAAAAAAGCAGAACAAGAAAATATGTAGGCAAGGAGATTATACTTTGCATGTTTTATGGCCTCCGTAATGGCTTTATCATAGTTACCTGCAATGCAATAAGCACCCTTAGTCAGGGAATCAGAGAGGAGACACATCAGTTTGGTTTTTTAACATGTTTGAATCCTCTAACAGAGTTTGCACAACTGCTGCAAGAACATAGTTAATCTTATTCATACGCATATCCACTTTAGAGTACATAAAAGACGGTGCAATGGACAAGCATGACTCCACAAACATATAAAATATCAGTTCAATATTTGGTACAATTTTATGAAAGTGTGACAACTTGATTATATTGCATCATAAGTCTGCCATCAGCAGATGTTCAGGCTTTCATTACGGAAATCAATTTCCCAAAGCCACGTGATCAGGAAATATATGTGCTTACACTTCAATGATAAATTACTGATATAAATGAGATATACGATGCGTCCAAGCATGATGAACAAGGACAGTTTATTAAGAACTAGATAAGACATCTGTTCCTGAAAATCATTTTAATTGATGCATAATAATTAAAGCATGAAACAATACTAAAATCTCCTCTATCATGCATCCTCTAAGTGATCATCTGAAATTTCATTTTATTGTTTCTGTTTCCATCAGTACTTTACCGCACACAATCTGAAGCTATTAGAATCTTTTGGAGGTTTAGCTTTTCGGTAAGCGTAAAACATCAGTTTTATGCCCCCCACAATACACGGCCAGAATTAACCATTAGGTGAAATTGCCTTACAGTAATTTTTTTCAAAAAAAAATGCACATTATACCAAAACTATAATCAACAGGCTTCTGATTACGGCACGATCGAGTTATTCCAGAATTTCGAAAACCATTCAGGAGCATCTCTTCTCTTTGCTTTCTGTAAAGCGCTCTCTGTTTCTTCTGTCAAAAGCAGCATTGAATTTTCCCATTGAGTCAAACCAACTTAAGATTTGAACCAGGAAAACTGTAGTCATGGAAAGGACTCAAATTACTGACCTTCCAATGCTTTTCAAGAATAGGAATAACATCAGTTGCAACAGATTTACTGAGAGCCACTTCCCATTTAACTTCACTAGATGAAAATTTAGCCTAACATCCAAAACAAGCAAAGGATAAATGCAATCTGGCAGCAGCAAAGAAACTAGGTAACAGAACATGTGTACCTACCTCAATTTTTTTGAATTCTTCAAGATTAGTTGCGAGGGTCTCCCACTGAAATATGGTTGCTGGCATGGTACTCTTACCTTTGAATTGCATATCTTCAAAGAATTGTACCTCTTTGTACAATCTATGACCAATAGTTTCATCTCCGTCGTACCTATAATCAAAAGCATTAAATCTACCAGGACTGTGACTTACTCTGCAGTCAAAATATCCCCTTGAATTTACCAGAATGTAATTTCATTTCCATTGCTTGCAAGCTTATCCTTTCGGAAATAAGAAACTTCAGTTCCATTTTTCATTGCCTCATTGATGTAGGACGCAGCATCATATTGCTGCAAAGAAAACAAAACATCAGGGAAAATTGAAGAGCTACCTTAAGCAAATATCAATGTAAGGTTATTGGAAAAGCTCTAAGTTCATTGTCGGCTAATTGAAATAAGCCCTCTTACAGACAAAATGAAAGAATACCCCCCAGAAAATTTTACAAAAAAAACACAGTACAGAAAAAATATGTAGGTATAAGCATACAAAGAAGATAGATTCTAGGTATATACATCAGCTCGAACTTCACAAAGAGCTTTAAGAATAAGTAGACGAGTTGTTGGTTCAAGATCCTTATAGATTGATATCTCCTCCCTGGGCATGTAACAGAACAATAAAAGAAACAGCGAGAAAAAAAACCATAAAAATTCTGGGTTATGATAACAATGCCAGGAGTTACAGCAAAGTGAAAATCAGGAAACACCATACCCTTTGGCTCCATCTAAAGGAAAATCCCCTTCGGCAACCTGCAAAGCAACATAAAATGTTGTATCATCTTTTAATGTCAAAAATGTATCGATAAAGATTACAAGTTTGACCTACCCAAGGCCACCATTTGGAGAGTGTTTTGCTGAGAGCGCATAACCAAGAATCAGTGGACTTTAGTGGTTTATTTGCAGGGAGTATTCCCTGAACAAGTAAGAATCATAAATCAGTTACTTGTCAAAAACAATGGTGAACATGTAATTGAGTAATCAATAAGTCAATATTATCAATGAACATCCTCTATGGAACCAGTTACAGACAAAAAAAAATCAGCAAACCATGAACATTATTTAAGAAATGTTTAACCATTTTATTAAAATCATCTGTGAGGAATTTTTACTGTCGTAATTTGCTACAGAGTACCATATTCCCATTTTAAATAGACTAGTGATATATTAGTTAATTAGCTCACAGAGAAATAATTTGATCAAAAAATATCTCAACAAATTGTTCATATTGAACTCACCAAAGTTAACATGATTCCAGGAAAACATTTAACAATATTCAGGGAAAAATTGCACGCTGAGAATTTTGAAAATCAATCTAACACCGAAAAAGGAGCATAATTTTTATTTACAATAGATATCAAAGAAAACCTTTAGAAGCGCTATATGAAGCTGAGCAAGTGTATCGTTCTGCTCGATAAGTGCAGTTTCTATATCTTCAGCGGATATCTTTAGATCGCTCTCAATAACTGGCTCGAATACCTGTAAGTGCATCATAGAAAACCATCATATATCAGTGCAAATGCATAAAAGATTACCAATAATCAAAATAGAAATAAAAAATAAAAAAGGCAGTATCTGACGCTTAATCTGCTATAAGGCTGTCGAACTACTTTTTTTCTAACCAAATGCTTCTAATTTTTGGATTATATCAATGTACTTTTTGGATTTTCGAAATGCATGGTGTAAGCAGATTAAAGAAAAAAGAAATCTGCTTGTACTCAACAAATTGATAACTGAAAACTGAGAAGAAAATAAGAAAATCAACAGGCTAAAATCATGAAAAGCAAAAGGAATGAGCTTTCTTACATGGAGAAAGTTGAGTACGGAGGCTAACTCCCATCGCTGACGGAGCTTTTTCCGTGCTGGCTCAACCTCCAGCAGCAGCGATGACACCGATATCACCATCACGTCGTCTTTGTGCCCAACTCCCCCACTTTCCACTTCCGTCATAGTTTCAGAAAAATCAATTTTACTACAGATAAAATTACACGTAAACCCAAGTTGGAAATGAAGAGGCGACTTGGTGACTATTTGGGGGAATTTCAAGGGTTAAATGTGAAATTTTGGCGCTTTCCCGCCTGAACATATTTTCCATTTTAGAGCCCGGTCAATTATTTTTACCGCCCCTCTCTCTTTTCTGTTTTTTTTCACTCCAATTCCTCGTTTCAGGCATCTATATGGGCTGATTTCGGCCCAATGACGTCTGGATAAAATCCAGGGCACAATTATGGGTCAGGAGTTCTGGGTCGGTCAGATTCCCATTTCTGAAATGCTAATTGCAGAGCAGTTATTACTAACTTA
>JACFYI010003620.1:663861-694676 GCA_014898755.1 Handroanthus guayacan | reverse complement strand
CAATTGCTCTGTAAGTTAGTAATAACTGCTCTGCATTTAGAACCCCCCTTTCCATTTTGATGCTCAGACTATTCTGAAGAGTTCGTATTAACGATTATCCCTCTACATTTTTTGAACATTTTAATTTGCTCCCTAAACAGTCAATTTTTGTACTTCCACCCCCAAAAGAAATTGGAAATTCATGGTTTTCCTCTTCTTTTTTTGGAGTTCAATTGATTTTTCTTATCATGAATATTTTGTTCTTCAGATAGTTTCACATTTATAATATCTTCTGCAGTCTGTAAGATTAAGATTTGCCTAAATTATATCTTTTATATTTTGTTTACTTTTTATAGTATGTCAAATAAAGAATGTTAATTATCATTGTGTTATTTTAAAGTATGTTTCATTTGTTCTTGATTAATTTATTTATTCACTTTTCTGACATCTTGTTTAGTTGGGTGTTTTTTTCTATATGATTGTTCATTATGTGATTTACTATTTCTATGATGTAATTTTGTTCTTATGTTGTATCAATTTATTATATTTATGTATTTTAAGAATATTACAAGTTTGCTTATCATTATTTATATGTTTTCAAGATTCTATTTCCTATTTACTATAAAAACATTATTGATATATATTTTTTAATCCAATTCATCTTTTAACTACTCATTGATAGAGATAAGATTTTGAATTGAATATGTTGTGTGATAATACTATATAGTTGTTTTTTTCCTTGATGTATAATCCCGTGCACAATTAGGGGTTAATGTATTGTGTTTTTGTCAAGTTAAATAGTTATTTGATGTTAGAGACTCTTAATAAATATTATATCATTATTTTTTATCTTTTATCATTAGAAAATTAATTTTTACAAGATAACAGGTCACATAATCCATGCATCATGAGTTATATTATTCTTATAGTGTCCGTAATCATGTAAAATAAAAGCATCATATAACCTGCTCATTAGTAACATACATTCCTATTAACTTTCTTAATAAAAATATTTAAATAAGAGTTTTTTTAATTCAAATTTATTGCGGACACGATTATGAAAAAAAATGAAGTAGTAAGTTGTAAGTTGACCCTAATTGAATCCATTGTAAAGAATGAAAAATGACTTGTGTCGGAATTTATTTCCCGCAAGGAAGATGAAGAGAGTTCACTCTTGAATTAAATGGTGATTTATTATTTTCCTCAAAAAAGATACAAAAAATAGTGTCATTCGAATCAAATTGAGACAAAAGTAAGTGGCATGTATGCAATTTTCACTAAGCAAGCCAAATGACAAATAGATTAAATAAACATTAAAAGAAAATATGCAAAATTATTATTAAACTAGATCAAAAATAGGCACGCGTTATATAATTAATATAAAAAAATCTGTTTCTAACAAAAAAAAATAAAATCAAAAGTTTGATTTGCTAACAAAAATTTCCACTGATTATTGAGTGAGGTATCTAAGAATTTTAAACTTTTAATTGTAGTGAGGGGTATTTTGCACAAATTATTTAATCCAAGGGGCTTAATTGAATTGAATTTAACCCTTGCATGAGCTTTTTTATTTATTTCCTGTTTCCGTTTTTCTTCTGGAAAAAAGATTTAGTTAAAAGAAAAAGGCTATAAACGACGTCGTCGATTCCTCTGATCGAACTGTATATAAGACCTTCAAACAATTTCACTTCGCCATTTTCAACTGAACTCCTCTCTCTATTGCTTTGCCCCAAAAGCACGATACATGTACGTCACCACATTTTCGCTGAATTTCCAATCATGGAACACAAAGACACTGAACTTCTCTCCAGAGTTACCGCAAATCACTTGTTCCTGGGCCAATTCGAACCATTTCGAGCCACGCTGCGCAGTCTCCGGACCCGGAATCCGGACCTTGCTCGAACTATCCTACAAACAATAGTTTCCCAGGGTGGGCGGATGGGTATACCCGACCCGGTTCTTTGGTCCGGTTCCTGCCCTTCTCCTGCTATCCTTACCTTCCTCTGCACGATTGAGCTGCTCCAGTTCCCCGAGCCCACGTTGAATCTCTGGTCCTTTGACTCGAGTATGTTGAAATTGCGTTCTGAATTTTTGTTGTATGTACATATTATCAGTTCTAGAGTTCTGGAAAAAGTTAAGTATGCTGTAAATATGGAGGGAAATGAAAATTTTGATGAGGCAAGCGAGAGGAACGAAGAGCTGAGGGTTTTGGAAAGAGTTTCAGAGGTGGGTTTGAGTCGATTAAGGCCGGATTTGATTGATTCGGAAACAATAGAGGAATCAGTTTTGATGGGTTTGGATGAAGGGGGATTGATGGAGCTGAGGGGGGTTATTTTGGAGAACTCTGATATTTTTGATGTGTTGTGTGCGAATATAGGAGAGCAGGTCGGGGGCATGGGGAATGAGGATTCAGGGGGTTTGGCAATTACCTTGAGAAAGGACGTCAGAGTCCATGAACAGAAAGAGGAGGAGGTACTGAGGTTGGTCCAGAAGTGTTTTCAGGTTACTCATCTGGATGCTATGAAGCAGAGCTTGGAGGCTGGTGATGAGGATGGTGTGATTTCGCATGTTAGATTTCTTCATTTGAACTGTGGTGTCGAAGAGGCTGAATATCGGTATAATGCTCCTGTTCTCTTTGCTAACCTTAAGCGATGATGTTTGTGCCTGATGATTATTACGAAGTTCACTTGAGTTGCAAATGTGTTGCGATCGTTATAACCTATTTATGGTTTTATTTTTAATTTTACTCCACATATGTTGTGGAGCAAAGTAACTGAACCTAAAAAGTGGCCCCTGATGCTAAACTATGTTTGTTTTTGTTTACACAAAAACATTTAGCAGTTAGAGAGTATGGATTTGTTTTCATGTTGATATATATATATATATATTTTGGAAAGAGATGATAAGGTGCAGAACTTTAATACCTCTTACATATTCTGCAATATGTATTTATATAGATATCAATTGAAGAATCTTGTAAGTTGTAAGAGAAGCTTGATCTCGAATGTATTGTCTGGTTAACAGGAAAGGTCGTAGCTGATGAATTTGGATGCTGTTAATTCTAATTTAACTTGTTTAAAACACTAGTAGGTTAAGGTAATTTATCGAAAAGAGAATCTAGCCCACGAAGATCAACAAGTTTGCGCACAAGAGAGTATGGAAACAAATAGTATTTTGAAGTTAAGGCATCCAACAAATAGACATGGATACCACCATACATATTGTAAGAAATGATGTCTTGCCAATAGCAATTGAATGTTAAATTGTGTGTGAAACATTTATGATAAGAAAAGGTAATTGGATAGCATATGTTTAAAATCAGAATTAGCTTTTCTCTATTCATGTTCAAGTCATGCTCAAGTTGATAAACTCGTGGTGAGTTTCCAATATTAAAACAAGAAAGATTAAAGTAAAATAAATCATAACCCAAAGTAGCAAGTATTTTCTAGTTGCACCAACTCCACCAATGTTCTTAAGACATTGCAAATCATGCCTTCCCTTGTGAAACGTGCAATTTCTGTGTAGAAGAAAACCTGCTTTCCTTTCAGTTGTTATTTCTAATTTAAAGCCTTGTACACTTGGTGGTCATTTCTCCTCTGCCAAGTTACTGTTGAGCTAGGGGTGGGGTGGGGTAGTCTTCCATTGCTTTTGCTTTCTAGTTTGAACAAATTTGCATGTGTAGCTATTTTTCTTTTTCTTTTTTGGCTTCTACCCCATCTTCTATATTGCCCTTTTCTGCCTCTTGTATCTGACTTATACTTTATTTTTCAATAGCATTGTTTTGCAAGATCTCCTGAAGAGGGTGTTGTCAGGAACCAATGATTATGGAGACACCTCACTTGCCATCAGAAATAAAGTGTTCTCGATATATACAGAAGCAGTTTCATCTCGTTGCACTCGTCTTATACAGATTCTTCAGGTTGTCTTGATGCTTCTATCTTATAATGCTGGTATATCATGGTTTGGATTGCTATACTTTCTCCTCAATGTGTTTGACATGATTACACGAACGATAGCATATGAATTCACTTCATGCATTACTTGTTCTAATTCTTGCATGATGCCATGATCTGGTACTGTTAGCTTCATGGGAGGATTCATATACATATTTTGATATACTCATCAAGATCTTTAGTCTTTCTGTTTAACGCAATAGAAGAAGAATATCAAGTTATCATTGAGTTAGAAAGACTATATTTGTTTTCTGCTTAAGATATAGAATTGTGTTGGGGAAGATCTTTTTTAATTTTAAAGGACTTTGTAAACATTAATAAAAACTTGAATGCGTTACTAAGACACAATGAAAACAATATCAAGCAAAAGCCGGTTCAGTGTGTATAGTATCTGAAAATTTATGTACGTATATTCTATGTAATTATAAATACTGCTAATATCTGTTTATACTTGGTGCTTCTCACCTAGTCTTTTGCTGTTCAGGTATCTAGTGTAGGTTGAACTGTTCTAGATGTTTTATGTTTTATCATGCGATGCAAAGGAATCTTATATCTATGATTAATCTCGCAGCTCATCCAAGATGACTTACTCTCTGAAGAGGTTGAGACCTACAGCTCTTGTGAAGGCGATCAAATTCCTCTTCCCTTTCAGCGCCTTCAAAGTTCTATTGCACAACTGACACCTGAGACAAATTCAACTGACGCAGCTTTATCTCTGAGAATTGCAACCGATTTTTGCATGAGAGACATGTATCACTTTGTCCGTGTTCGAGGCTTACATGCACTGGAATGCGTTATGAATACTGCGTTATCTCTTGTGCGGAAAGAGCAGATTCGGGAAGCTTGCCAGGTGTGTTCTTTGGTACTTTTGTAGTCATGAGATATTATGTGTCATCAATTGATGACTCAATTTTAGTTTCAAGTTCAGTATCCTGCATTGGGAAGTTTCCACTAGTGAAGATTGAAGTCTTTCACATGTCGCCATTTGTCAATGATGTTTCTTTCTCAATGTTGAGTTTTACTTCAGCATTTAAATTTTTTAGGATAAATTACATGGACACCCTGAGTTCACATCTGGCCTAATTATAATTACCCCCTTGGCCGATTTGGAACACTTAACAATGGTGATTTGAAATAGGAAAGAGGGACATAAGCCCTTGCTTCGAGTATGGGAAGAAAATCACAATCATGATTTAAAAAATAAGCAGAATAGCTTAAATTTGATTAAAAATCAATATTGTGAATAAATTAACTATTTTGGCAATTTTTTAAGTTTGGTTCATATCAAAATTTATATTTCCATCATTAGGTTGGTCTGTAACAGCCCCTACCGTGTCTGCATTATGGAGGATCTTCATAAGTATTAATTGGTTATCAAAAAGATAGGGGTGCAGAAAGCAACATATGATTGACCTTGATACTCATATTGGTGGCAAATGTAGTGGTACATAGAAAAGAAAAATTAAGCGAGGAAAGCAAGATCTATGCAATTTGGAATAAAATACCAACATGTTGAAAATATAGAAGAATGTCATTTTGCCGTAACGGCAACCGTTTGTTATCAAAGCATTACTGGAATCCTCTTATGATTTGTTGACATTATATATATATATCCCCATTATCAAGTGCAGAAATGTATAATTATCATAAATTTCCCTTAATGAACAAGGGTAAAAACTGAAAAAGTCAAAAGTATATTTTTGACATGTCACATTAACACTCTTTATAATATTAAAATATTACACAGATCCTCCTGTGTGGTTGGGATAACATGGTCATTTGATTCCTTAGTTTACCTTTTCATTTATTTGGCTCACAGCGAAGTTATATGGTGTTAAGGTCATTTATTGGTTCCTGATTGGGTTTCTTAAGGTCTTCAAACCTTAGCGGTGTGCAGTTTTTGAAACGAACAGTGGGCATTTGTAATTGGGTTAAATCTCAGGGGGTGTCCATGTAATTTACCCAATTGTTATTGTTAAATGGAGCTATACACATCCAAGTCCAGATGAATTAATATATTTTCCTTATATATAACTTATATATCCCTCCTATGGCAAAGATCCATATACCAGCTCGTGGACACCTTTGCTAGGCTTTTCATATGCTTTTAAGAAATGGTATCTTTCTCTGGTGATGCTGTTACTGTACATCCTCTTGAAGGAAAAAGAAGCATTTGGACAGATGTCTGTTGGCATGATTTGAAGCTTTTTCTAGAAAAAAGGCTTATTAATATTGTCTGATAGAAGTCATCAGTGTTTTCTGGTCCTGCTGCAAAGCTATAGTGATTTTCAATTAAATTAAATCCCTTTCCCTTTGTTTAACATGTGCCAATTTGTATCCATGCATATTAGGTTCTTACATTGTTTCCCCGGCTTCAGCCTCTAGTGGCTGCCTTGGGTTGGGATCTTTTGGCTGGCAAAACAACAATGAGAAGGAAACTGATGAAGTCTTTGTGGACAAGCAAATCTCAAGCTCTTCGATTGGAAGAGTCTTCTCCTTACGATAATAAGTTAGATGGGGTAAATATGTCATACATTTCTTGTTCTGCTGCTTGCCCAATCTCTACTATGCATGTGAACTGCACTTCTGTATGCTTACATGAATGAGTCCGTTATGCTCTCCAGCACATGCCAGCAACTGGATTTCCTTAATCCTTTCATTGTTGGCAGGCATCCTGTGTAGAACATCTTTGTGATACATTATGCTACCAGCTTGACATTGCTTCTTTTGTTGCCTGTACCAATTCTGGTCGATCCTGGAGTCTGAAATCCTCTATACTATTATCTAGAAAAGATTTAGCAGAATATGGGAATGAAGATGCTCAATCAGATCCATTTGTGGAAAATTTTGTACTGGAGAGATTATCAGTCCAGAGTCCTCTTCGGGTAATTCTCTAAATACTGTAGGTAAACTTTGACACTTATTTTGTGAATGCTCAACATCATCTGTTTTGATTTTTCACTGCTTCTGGTTTATTGTATTCCATCATTGTTCTTGTTTTTGTAGGTAATATTTGATTTAGTTCCCCACATAAAATTTCAAGATGCGATTGAACTGATTACCATGCAGCCTATTACTTCCACTCCCGCTGCTTGGAAGAGGTGTGGTTATAAGTTCACACGACATTTGTTAAGAGTGTTATTGTTGTTATATGGAACTTATGGTTTGTCATTTCTATAGCTATCTCAAATAAGCTAATATCTGAGGCCAGTGGAATTGCTTGCTTGCATATGGTAGCAAAGAATTCTTCTCTTCTATGGATTTTATGACTGCATTATCTGTGACTTTGCCGCTATTTGAATTTTTACTTGGTTCTAGGGAAATATCTTTTATACAGGTCAACAGAGCAGCTTTGCATGTGCTTGTGAAAATCATAATTTAGCTGGTTTTTCACTTGCACTTTTCCATGAACTCTTACCTTCAGTCATACCGCTGAATCTCACTTTCTTCACCCTTCTAGTTTATTACTATTTATGCACCATCTTCTCTTCATTGACTAAGTCCGTGCTATATGGTTTTGAAAGTACATGAAATTCTTATTCCCCTTCCTGATGCTTGTTAAGTAAAATTCAAGGAATGCATCTCTTAGTTCTATTCTATTCTTGCCTTGTGAAACATTAAGAACTTGGTTTCGAATTTCAATTGTACATGATTCAGCGGACACTTCTTCTGTTACAGTTCTCTTATAATTCTAGGAATTATTTTGATGCGCTCTTAATACCTAGCAAGATCAATATTATATACTGACAAATGATTCTGCCCAGCTTTTCAGCTAAACCATTTCGTGAGGTATAGGCATACGGTGCAGCTTATGAGTTATTCTCTTCTCTAAATTTATGTCTATGCCTGCATTGTCTTTGCAAATTAGTATCAATCTTAGTTTGTAATTGAAAGAAGATTATTGGTGCCTTCATCTGAAGACTTGTAACTGGCTAATTAGATATTTGCTTCTTCTAGAACTGTAGTAGAACTGAAGGCTTTGATGTCTTTAGTTCCTGTTCCATTCAATGGTCTAAACTTGTACAAAAGCATCGTTTCTCCTCCTTTCCTTTTCCTTCATTTTTACCCCATGCATGTTCTGCATTAAATTTTTGGCAGGATGCAAGATATTGAACTTATGCACATGCGGTATGCTCTTGAATTTGCCATTCTTGCGCTTGGAGCTATGGAAAAGAGTGCTACTGATGGAACAGAAGATCAGCAAATGATCTTCTGTTATTTGAAAGAACTGAAGAATCATTTGGACGCGATCACCAGCACTCCCCGCAAGGTTTTGCAAGCTCTGCACTCTTCAAACCTACAATACAGTGAATGTTTTGCAATGGTATTTTTGTTTTTTCATCAATCGTGTAGTGAGCTGCCCAAACAAACCAGTTTATAGGTCTAGACTGCAGATGGTAAGGAAAAGGCTTCTCATTGGAAACGCATAAGAGACGGTTACGATTAACCTTGTTTTGCGTGTTAAATGCTTCTGTTTCTTAGGCGAAAAAAAGAGCACCCGGAAATAGAATGAGTCTTTTACTGTTGCTAGCAAATTGCTTCCTTTTTATTTCAAAGTACACAGTGGTTCTTTGCTATAAAACTATTGTTAAGGTCAATGCAACAGCTATAACCTCCAAACCTGTTTCTGGTTTCTGTCATGTTATTGCATCAGCGTTGTTATGCATTTTTGTTACAATGAACATGTTGTCTCTTCTATTTTTTCTATGGTCATCTTTTACTCTTTTCATTTTGTTTGATGAACTGCCTCCTCTGAGTTCTATATATATTTAACTATGTAATCTGAAGTGAGGGGGAGGAACAAGGCCTGTTTTGTTTTGGGGGACATGGAGATTCAAGAAAAATAATCAAAGTATTTTGTTCACCAGTTACTTTGGTTTGTGTTCTTAGTTTATGAAGCATTGAGCTTATGGAAAACAAAAGCAACATAAGAAGGGAAATTCGAGGAGTACAATCTCATTATTGTATTTTGGGGAGATATGTTTGCTATTATTGGTCCTAGCTGGTAGAATGAAATAACAAATAAGTCCTCGAGAATTCCCCTTTGTGGAGGCTACAGAGACATTGTACTTGCATGAAAGAAAGAAAAATATCCACAAGCCCTTGGCTAATGTTTAATCTAACTGAAAGCTCATTGCATAAAAGACAAGCTGACCTGCAAAAATGACTACTTTGTTACTGCATGTGGATTTGGATGTTGTGCTCAAGAAATATAAATCAAATAAGAAGACAATAAAATCAGAATAAAATCAACCAGAACAAATTAAACTTGTGTTTCATACTTCCTCTATGATTAAAAAAACGTCATGAGGGTTTGATAATAACATTTTTCTCCTTAGAATATATTAGCTAACATGAGTTTATGACTTGTTTTCATGCATCTTGCTGTAATTAGAGTTGCCTCGCAAGGATACAAAGGTATAGTTTTCCTGCAGTTGCTCTTTATTTTTTATTTTTTTCCCCTGTGTCTATATGCCTTGATTGTTTGTTTTCCTTTTCCCTTTCTATGGGGGTTGGAGTGTGAGTACTATGCTATTTTTACATTGCTTTCTCCTATCTGCGAAAGTATTGCCAACATTGTATCAAGGTCACTGTGGACCTAACTGAGTCCTGCTTTCACATATTTTGTACTTAAACTGAATTAAATCTGCCGTATTGTCAATTTGGCACTAGAGTTCTATTTTGACTCCTAGTTGACTTTTCTTTTTGGTATTGTTACTTCTAATATTTTTTGCTCGTCCCCCCTCCTCTTTCATTGCTGATGCTACAGTGCGTCATTTTTTGCAATGCAGATATATATGGTGAACATTATTATCTCACTTCTATACATGGACAATCTACAAATTGATTTGGCATCTTATGATCCAATGAGAAGATTTTCCAAGTCATTCAATGTTCATGGTGGGGCACAAGCCGATGCCACAACTCATGGAGGAGGAAATAAGATGGTTGTCTCCTTTACAGGAGAAATACTTGATATTTTGCGCCAGCAATTACCATTATCAATATCCGATCCTGGGAATACCTTGGATGGTCTTGCATCTGTTGGAAGTAAACAAGCTGTAGAATGGAGAATCTTGAAGGCAAAACGTTTCATTGAAGATTGGGAATGGCGTCTATCAATTTTGCAAAGCCTCCTGCCATTATCTGAACGTCAATGGAGGTGGAAGGAAGCTTTAACGGTGTTGCGTGCTGCCCCATCTAAGCTACTTAATCTGTGAGATGTTCTCCCTATTCAGACTTTGTAGTTGCTTTTTGCATTCTGTAAATGCTTCCATTCTGTTTCACATGTTATTGATCTTGGAACCTATGCCTTTGTTCGTTACGATGTCACATGATTGCATATAAGAGTGTGTGTGATGATTATCTGTTTATATGGGCATCTGCTTGTATACTTTTGTAACAATATGTTGTGGATGTCCCAAGTTCACTGCTGCCAATGTTTCCTTGTTTTTCAGTTGCATGCAAAGGGCAAAATATGACATAGGAGAGGAAGCTATATCTCGTTTTGCCTTACCTCCAGAAGACAAAGCCACACTGGAATTGACTGAATGGGTGGATGGTGCCTTCAAAAAAGCTTCTGTATGATCTTAACCTGCGCCTATAAAATTCTATCTTGATCAAATATCTTTACACTTTTAAGCCTTAAGACCTCCAAGAATGTTCAAGTTATTGCTTTGTCGAATTTCTTGATGTAGTCTTACATATGTCTATGAAAGATATTGGTCCACTCAATGTTTGATTTTGGATTTTGTGAATGAGTTGTAGATGCCATCTGGTAGATTCTTTGTTTCATGCTCATTGCAGCATTTGTAAATACCTTGTGTATTGTTGTGAAGGGAAGGTATACTTTTTAGAGGGTTTGATCATGGACCCCTCTCTCTTGTGCTTATTCTGAAACCCAAGAATGCGCCCTCCCTTAGCAAGTAGTCCACATCACCATAAACGAAGGTTTCCTGCACCACTCAACCACACAAAAGACATTTTAAGAGAAAAAAGAACAAGATAGATATAGATGGAGGGTGGGCAGGTATTTTAAACTGATAAGTGGGTATTTAAATAGATAAGTCATCCAGTGTTGTGTCTAATGTGAATAATTTATCATGCTGAGTTTTAATTCAAACTTTTGTCGTTTCCTTACAGCACCTCATATAAACTTCGTTAAATGAAACTTTGGCAGAAGTTCCAAAACATTCTAAATCAGATAGCCCACTTGATATGACTTTTAGGTGGAGGATGTGGTGTCTCGTGCTGCTGATGGTACTTCTGTTCAAGAATTGGATTTCTTGTCATTGCGCTCTCAGTTGGGTCCTTTGGCAGCTGTAGGCGTTTTCCACTGTCCTTATGCCTCCAAAGTTGTTGCAGCAGTGAAGCTGCTCAAATTTTGTGGACTTGTTGTGACTGACATCTATGCTTGTCCTTGCAGATTCTTCTATGCATTGATGTAGCGGCAGCGTGTTCTAAGTTACCTAACATGTCTTTGAAGCTTCTGAATCAAGTAACATACCCTGACCTTACTTGTGCAGTGCTTGTACTTGGATGCTTTTGTAGTTAGAAGTTATTTGATATGTTGTTGGAGTCATCTAATAAGTTAGTACAAGAATTTTTCTCCTTCCTTTTTTTTTTTTTGTTCTTTTGGGTTGAGGTCGGGAGGTTCGGGGGAAGGGTTTCATGGCTTACTTCTCCAATATGGATTCTGTCTTTTAGCTTCAGTAATGGTGTTGGAGATGTTGTTTTTGAATTATTTATAATTTAACATGAAATAAATGCTTCAACTTGACTATGCCATCAATTTTGACATGCAGGCGCAAGTTATGCTTTCAGAGATCTATCCTGGTAATGCTCCAAAGATTGGAACAACTTACTGGGATCAAATTCGTGAAGTGGCGATAATTTCTGTTGTTAAGCGTGTTCTTAAGCGCCTACTTGAGTTGTTAGAACAGGTGATCTTTCAAGTGGGACTCAAAAGTAGTTTTTTTCTTAAGCACCTTGGATATACTCCCGTAAACATTGAAGGTTTTTTGACGTATTAGTACCATACATCTGAACGAGTGTTTTAGCTGATAAAGTGTCCTATATTTTCTCATTGCCTTGACACTCTAGTGCATTGCCATGTGTCTCATTGCACAGGCTAGGCAGGTGTTATGTATTCCCTTATGCACAACAATATGTTTGACATTTCTCTGTCCAATGTGGTTTGTGTTGCGCTGTGGGTGACTTTGAGAACAACTTCATGGACATCATACTCCCAACTGATCATAAATTGCAACCATGAAGCAGTAAGTTAGCATGAATGATAGACCTAGGACCTAGGGTTTACATGGAATGAAGATGTTCATATTTATTTTTGCTATTACGAGACAAGTAGATTGTGACCTAGGTTTCTTTGAAAAAGTTTTGGGGTGGGGAAGGGTCTGAAAGTTTATTGATAATGGATTTTAAGATTCTCATAGTGGTGCTTTGAATAAGAACCTGCTTGGGTGAGATATCAACTTGCTTTAAAGGCTCATTTGGCAGCATTTAGTGCCAAAATAATATTAATTTCTTATTAATCGAAGATCCATCAGAGATGCTCCTGCTTTTGCATGATGCCCTTTTAAACTTGACAAAATCCTTTTTGATGCTATTTGATAATATGGGGAAACTCTTTCTTTCTTCTTCTTCTTCCTCTCTCTCTCTCTCTCTCTCTCTCTCTCACTCACCTACTAGTTTGTTTTTTCACATGGTTGTCTGATAAATGTAAGAAAGACCACCATATTGTGGTTAACATTTTATGGTCTGTGTTTTTTCTGGAGTTTACTACAGTACAATCTAATCCTGTTTTCTGGTTATCTTTGCCTCAATTCAAAGAGGGTCCCAATTGTTATTAGGCCAGTACTAGGATCCCTATATACTCTCTTGCCTGCTCTTTTGTGACTATCTGGAGGCTAGTCTGTTTGATCTGGCTTTCCATATTCATTTCCATATCATACAGTGCGTCCTTTACATTAATTCTCTTTAAAACTGATTCATCTCTGCAGGACAACCCACCAGCTCTTCAGGCCATTTTATCAGGTGGAATGATCCTTTCGTTAAAAGAATTTCACAGGCAAGGAAACAGAGATCGTGCTCTCATTTTACTGCAACAAATGATTGAAGATGCTCATAAGGGCAAGCGGCAGTTCCTTAGTGGTAAACCTTTTTGATTTATGTTTAAATGTCTCTAGTATTGTAGTTGTTTTGCTGGCTTCCTAAGTAAAATAATTTGGTGACATACATATATGTTGATGGGGCTTCTGATGCTTATCATCCACTGAAATTTCAGGTAAGCTTCATAATTTAGCTAGAGCTATTGCTGATGAAGAAACGGAAAGGGATCATGGTAGTGGAGCTAGTGGTGAAGGCACACATTCTGATGAGAGAGGGCTTCCTGCCCTTGACAAAAATGCGGTTCTTGGGCTTGGGTTGAGAACCCTAAAGCAGCCACTTGTGGCTCCAGAGGTTGGTGAAAGTAGCGTAACTTCGACAAGTTACGATGTTAAAGATTCTGAAAAAAGACTGTTTGGCCCTTTTGGTTCCAAGATCACAACATTTCTTTCCCAATTCATTCTTCACATTGCGGCCATTGGCGACATTGTTGATGGGATTGATACAACTCATGACTTCAACTACTTTTCACTTGTTTATGAGTGGCCCAAAGACGTAATTTTCTTCCTCCTTTTTTCCCTTTATTATTATTATTATTATTTTTTCTTGGGAGGTATAGTGTTTTTACTTTATATCTAGGAAAGAATTGCCAATGTCTTTTTGGTTTGCAGTGGTTAGCGCATAGATTGTTTAGACATATTCACATGCCTTTCTTTTTGGATTAGGATAGAACTCAAATTTCCTCCCTTGGTGTTACAGTCCTGAATCATGATCCTGGGCAAGGAATAGTAAATGTGCCTTTGGTTTAACCACTAATGTGTTAGTTCACTGCCCAATGGAGTATGTTAGGGATGTCTATTAGGTCAATACCAGTCTTACCACATTTCATTTAGCCCTTAATCCACAGTCCACACGCAGGTAGTACCACATATAATGAACCTTGGCCTAGTGAGTTATGTGTTTTTTTAGTATTAAACTTGTTGGATTGTGGTTCTGGACGTAGTTACAAATAATTCACTTCGTCATGTTGAGGTGAGCCCAGATGATATCTGCAAGAAGAAATTGACTCCTTCATTTCTATTTATCTCTCAAATTATGTGCAAATGTGTCCTTGATTCACTTGCTAAGTCATTTGGTGGATTCACTTGAAATCATATTTTTAAGTTATTCTCCGCATTATCTCCAGCACTATGATGTTATTGTCAATGCTTCACACCATTATCTTTTCTAATTATGTTCTTTTCCTATAATCTTTGAGATTATAAGTTAATCTCTCTGAAGTTATTTTAACTTCGTCTAATTAAATGTAGAATCATAAAATTGGTCAGCTTTGTTTTCGGTTCTCTTTATACTTTTGTATCATTTATTGCATTTTTCATTCTTTCAAATTAGTCTGTGGTGTGCAAAGGGAAGAGACCAATCTCAATCAATATGAATAGCATAGAGGATAATTGATCCCAACTGGCTTATGTTATTCTCTCAACTGCTTGCAGCTTTTAACTCGTTTAGTATTTGAGCGAGGAAGCACTGATGCAGCTGGAAAGGTAGCAGAAATAATGAATTCAGACTTTGTCCATGAAGTAATTTCTTCTTGTGTACCTCCTGTTTATCCTCCAAGATCTGGTCATGGTTGGGCTTGCATTCCAGTGATTCCCACTCTCCCTAAGAGTTATAATGAAAGCAAGGTTGTGTCACCTTCTTCCAGGGAAGCTAAACCCAAGTTTTACACTCGTTCTTCTGCCACTCCTGGAGTCCCTTTGTACCCTCTCAAGTTGGATGTAGTGAAGCATCTTGTCAAGTTATCTGCTGTCAGGGCTGTCCTGGCTTGTGTGTTTGGAAGTACTATGTTATACCGCAGCAGTGATCCAGCTATCTCTAGTTCCTTAGATGATGGCTTATTGCCAACACCTGATGTTGATAGGGTTTTCTATGAATTTGCTCTTGATCAATCAGAGAGGTCTGTTTCTGCCATATAATGTGGTACCATTGTGTGTAATTTATTGCACAGTAACTTATGCGGTTATTTCCTTTTTATGAGCAGGTTTCCAACCTTGAACCGGTGGATACAAATGCAAACTAACCTTCATCGAGTTTCTGAGTTTGCTGTCATGACTGAACATGGAACAGATGATGTTAAAGACAATTCAACAGCCAAAACTGCTATGAAGCGATTTCGTGAAAATGACAGTGATACGGAGTCAGAAGCTGATGATGTGGTTGTTGGCAATAACATTTCATTACCACAGCCTGAGCTTAAGGATCAAAGCAACATTGCTTCTGATGCCTGGCATGAATCTCCAAAATCTGAAACTACTGAACATGATAATATCGTATTCCTTTCTTTTGATTGGGAGAACGAAGGACCCTATGAAAAAGCTGTAGAGAGGTAATATATTTTAACATAATATAGTCCTTTTGGAGTCTGAGGATGGTTTTTTTTTATTTTATTTTTGTTATTTATAGAAATCAGAACATATTTTGCTTTCTTCCTTTGTGCTAAATGGCATATCCTTTTTTCTTTGAAGAAAACCAGCACATTGTAGACAATTTTACCAGAATTTTTTACTTTTGTACGATGGGAAGAGCTCTTTTAGGGAGTTATTAATATAAATAAATTTTATATCAATGCTAGGGGTTGTAGGTATTGTGCTGCAATGGCTATTGTTAGGTTCATTTGGATTATTAGATGTTCTAGGGTTTCTGGATATTGAATACTGCATGCTGCATGTGAAACAGATAGGCTTTCAATCAGTAAAGTGGGCTAAAGCTGTTGATCTCACTCTAGCAAATGTTTCTCAGGCTTCATGACAACTTATTGACTAATTGAAATTTCAGATCTCTATTTATTTCTTGATATTGTTCTCTGGTTTTCCCTATGCATAACAGAATTTCTCATCCTTTATGTTTTCCCTTTTTCCCACAGCCATTTATATTTTTGTTACATTATTAAGTTAAAAGATCTTGGATAGGATATCTATGATCTAAACATTCTGCATGTTTTGTTGGATGGCTTATGAAAAATGTTATACTATACTGTTATGAACCTGCTCCGGAAAAGATCATTTGCGTTGTCTATTCTGATTTTTTTTTTTTTTTTACGTAGACTTTTCCTAAATATGTCTCATGTTCAACTTTTATGACGTAAGCTTCTGTTGTTTGATGAATATCGTGTTACTTGACTATGCTGGAAGAAAAAAATAACTTATCTATACTTTGTTTTGTTGCAGATTTATAGAAGAAGGAAAATTGCTGGATGCTCTTGCCCTATCAGACCGCTTCCTGCGCAATGGGGCCTCAGACCGATTGCTTCAGATGCTCATTATAAGTGGAGAGGATGATACTCTTTCAGAACAATCTCAAGGCAGTTCACGCCTTCGTATTTGGAGCAATAGTTGGCAGTATTGTCTACGATTGAAGGATAAACAACTGGCAGCTAGACTTGCTTTAAAGTATTGCTACTGGTTCAGCTTTCTATTTTTATGAGTATTTTTAGAGCTTTAAAATTGCAGATGATCATGACTTGTTTGCTTTTTCTGATATTTAAATGTGTGAATTTTTAAATATAGTCAATTCTTTAATCCTTTTCTTTCCCTTTTCTTTTAGTCCCAAAAATGCTTCTTTATTTAATGTTGTAATCCTTAATCTTTGGTTTTGTACCAATGTCCTTTTGTTTTATTTTCCTTTCCTCCTAATAATGCTCTTCTTTAATTAATGCCTTAATACTTAGTATTCGCTCCTGTACTTATGCTATTCTTTTTGGTCCAGTTTGTTTGACAGATTCTGAATATTTTCTTTTCTCAGATATTTGCACAGATGGGAACTGGAAGCGGCTTTAGATGTTCTCACTATGTGTAGCTGCCATTTGGCTGATGGTGATCCACTTAAAACTGAGGTAATGGGCTTTTATCTGTGAACTATGCAATACTAGGAATTTTTCTTTGTGGTGGATGCAGTAACAAGTTCATCCTTATGTCGTTAATCTTTTATAAATAGGTTGTTCAAAGGAGACAGGCCCTCTATAGGTACAAACACATTTTATGTGCAGATGATCGTTACAATAGCTGGCAAGAGGTGAAGTTTATTTGCTCAAAATATTATGCTTACAACGAATGAAAAATTCTCCTTTTGATTTATGGGGTGCTTATTAGACATCAGATTTGTCTATATCCATCCAATTTTCATTTTTGATTAGGTTGAAACTGATTGTAAAGAAGATCCTGAGGGTCTCGCACTTAGATTGGCTGAGAAAGGAGCAGTATCTGCTGCATTAGAAGTGGCTGAAAGTGCGGGACTTTCTATCGAACTGCGTAGAGAACTTCAAGGCCGTCAACTTGTCAAGCTTCTTAATGCAGATCCTGTAAGTGGTGGAGGCCCAGCAGAAGCTTCACGATTTCTTTCATCTCTTCGTGACCCTGATGATGCTTTGCCAGTTGCAATGAGTGCAATGCAGCTCTTGCCCAATCTTCGATCTAAGCAGCTTCTTGTATGTTGAGAGAGTTTCTTTCTGTTTTTCAAGTTGATAAGTAAAATACGACCATGATTCTTTTAGTTAATAAAAGAGTATTTGCTCTCAATTAGGTGCACTTCTTCCTAAAGAGAAGAGATGGCAATCTGTCTGAGGTTGAGGTCTCCCGGCTGAACTCATGGGCTTTAGGTCTTCGTGTGTTGGCTTCCCTGCCATTGCCATGGCAGCAAAGATGTTCATCCCTACATGAGCACCCTCATTTGATTCTAGAAGTTTTGCTGATGAGGAAGCAACTGCAGTCTGCTTCTCTGGTACATGACCTTGTATGTTTACTAACTTGAGGAATTGATAACTGAAGTCATTAACCATTTGGTGTATTAACTATTTGCAGATTCTTAAAGAATTCCCATTATTGAGAGACAACAACATGATTCTTGCATATGCTGCAAAAGCTATTGCCATTAGCATGAGTTCTCCTCCAAGGGATTCCAGAATTTCAGTTTCTAGTGCAAGACCAAAGCAGAGAATGAAAGCTAGCACGCCTACACGGTCATCGTTTAGTAGCAGCCTAAGTCATTTGCAGAGAGAGGCTCGCAGAGCATTTTCGTGGACTCCTCGTAACACCGGAGATAAGAGTGCACCAAAGGATAGTCATAGGAAGAGAAAGAGCTCTGGATTAATGCAATCTGAAAAAGTTTCTTTGGAGGCAATGGCTGGTATTCAGGAAGACCGCGTATCAGTATTTAATGCAGATGGGCAAGAAAGGTTTCCTTCTGTTTCGATTGCTGCAGAGTGGATGCTTACAGGTGATCCAGAAAAGGATGGAGGTGTTCGTTCTTCTCATAGATATGAAAGTGCCCCCGACATTATTTTATTCAAGGTACTATAGCACATCCTGTGGAATTTACACAATAGGTTGAAATATTATGATCTGGCAGATTGAATTTTCCTTTACTGAAAAGAGAGCCTGGCCACCTGTGAACTTTATTTGTACTTTTAGGTATCTTGAAGTATTTAATAGTTTTGCAGTCCACTGATGTTTGACAAGAGTCCCAAATAATGGTTTAGAGTATGTGCATGGTGTCTAACGAATGTTTTGGCTACTATTGGAATGTCTTTAAACTACCTAAATTCACATAAATTAAGCTGCTTTTTTCTGCTAAATAATTAACGAGAAAAATATTTGTTTATTTGATGTGTAAATTGAACTTTCGAATCTTTAGGGAATTAGGTCAGAGAAAATGATAGAAGATTTATAACCTATGAAGGTATTTTAAAATTTTCATGGACTGAATAAATGCTTCCATGTGGTGAAAATGTTTGCCACTATAGCATACTTTTGCAGAAATTTGTGTAATATTTTAGCCTTGGGGAAAATAATATTGTGACAGATCTGGCTGACATGCATCTTTTAATTTAACCACTAGGTTACTATATGATTTGTTCATACTGACTTCCACTGGCAGTGTTATGTTGCTCATTTATTAATTGCATGGGGCATCTTGTGTCAAATGCTGTTCAATTAACAGAATTATGATGCCCAACCCCAACACTCAGCCTCAGGACCGACTTTGGCAATTGGGGATTAGCATCTTCAGCTTTAAAGCCTGCTTTCTATAAGATATAGGACAGAAGTGATTCAACTAGGTAGCTTATTGTGACATCGGAATCTGATTTATTTAACTCTGAGCCATTGGTAATTCATGTTTTGGTTTCTGCTTTCTTCCTACAGGGATTGATGCCTATCATGCATGTTTAAATTTTGGCCCGTATCACTTACATTTCCATACCATTGGTTAAAGTTTCATATGCAGCTAATCATGTGTGTGATTTCCCTAGGCACTACTTTCATTATGTTCAGATGAAAGTGCAGCGGGCAGAGGTGCTTTGGATTTGTGTGTTAATCAGATGAAAAATATTTTGAGCTCCCAGCAATTACCTGAAAATGCATCTATGGAAACTATTGGCCGAGCATATCACGCTACAGAAACATTTGTGCAGGTCTCTGGATTTGGAGATTCTTTCAACTGAAGCAGATTGTTTCCATAAGTATTCACATTTTTAATCTTTGTTATGCATCTTGCAGGGTTTGCTCTTTGCTAAATCCCAGCTCAGAAAACTTTCTGGGGCCAGTGATTTGTCTAGTAATTCTGAAAAAAACCGTGATGCTGATGATGCATCCTCTGATGCTGGCAGCTCTAGCATGGGTGGTCAATCAACTGATGAACTGTCTGAAGCACTATCACAGGTTGATATGTGGCTGGGACGTGCTGAACTGCTGCAAAGTCTTCTGGGATCGGGTATATCTGCCTCCCTTGATGATATTGCTGATAAAAAGTCATCTGAACATCTTCGGGATCGATTGATCCAAGAGGAAAGATATAGCATGGCTGTATATACTTGCAAGAAGTGCAAGGTAAAAATAGAGCAGATCATTTTTATGCTAGGATATTCCAGTAACACACAACAGCTGACATTTTATTATCGCCCTTCAGATTGATGTTTTCCCTGTTTGGAATTCATGGGGCCATGCTCTGATTCGAATGGAGCACTATGCACAAGCTCGTGTGAAATTCAAGTAGGTTATTAGTTAATTAGAGTATGTGTGAGTGCATTTGCATGTTGAAAGCTTGTTGCATGAACAGCTTTCTGTAATTGGGTTTCTTTTTCTTCTTTTCTATATGAATATATTTAGTCAGAAGGTAGTGCTTTCTGTATTTGCTGGAGCTAATATGAACAATATACAGGCAAGCTCTTCAGTTACACAAGGGTGATTCTGCGCCCGTGATCCTAGAGATAATCAATACTATTGAAGGAGGTCCACCAGTAGATGTTGCTTCTGTCCGGTCCATGTAAGGCTGCACATTTAAAATATCCGAACTATTTATTCTGTCCTGTGTGATCTGTGTTAGTTCTGTTCTTATAAGACATAACCAAGTAAGGGTCAGATATGATTTTTCCATATCATTATGAATCAAAAGCTGATTCAATGGAGTATTACTTAAGTCAAAGTTGTTCATATACTAGTAAGAACTCAACATATAAGGTTTCTGATTTCTGAGTGCTGTGACTGGTGCTTGTTTCATTTCGACCAAGATACATTATAGGGTTCAATTTTGTGATTTTCAGATCTGAACAATTTAACATAAAGTGTGGCCTGCCATAAAGTTATTTTACTAGCTACAATATTTCATTTAATTGAACTCAGAGGAGGATGGCTTAAACTTTAAAGAATCCTAGATGTTAGGACTGAGATAAGAATGGCAAGGGCGAGGTTGAATCTGGAATTGGAACAAACTAAATGGAGATTAAGATAGTGGATTATTTAAGTTATATATGAACAATGAAATTCTGGTAAAAAGGAATCAGTTTGATTACAAATGGAGGAGATACCCTTGTCATAAATTGTATGAAGATTTTAACATGTAGCTGGTCTTCCATTATATGAGACTGTGGAAGTGCTTACGGAACCATGATTTGCTTCATTTCTAGCAGCATGTTTGTGTAATATATATATATATATATTAGTTTTTTTCCCAGTGACCAAATTTAATTGCTGTTTGCACAATGGATTTAATATTTTAATAATACCCTTGAAACTGCTGATGTGTATCAAGTTCAAGCTTAATAATTATCCAACAACCATTTCATGTAAGGTCAGCGGAATTTCAACTTGGATTTTAGAGTATTAGAAATTCTTCACATTTGTGATTTGTTTTACAAGTATGAATGTGCAAGTATGGTAATTAGCAACACTGAAGATCTGTTTAAAGGGCTGCACCTATATGACCCTGGGATATTTTATGGGGATAATTTGGTTTTCTGATGTGGAAAAAGTTAATGAGCCAATCTATGTTGTCCATTCAACATATGATACAGGCATGAACATTTGGCTAAAAGTGCTCCAGCGGTCTTAGACGATCCGCTTTCTGCGGATTCCTATCTCAATGTTTTGTACATGCCTTCTACCTTCCCACGTTCTGAGAGATCTAGGAGGTCCCAGGAAGCTGCAAAGCACAGGTCTACAGATAGTTCAGATCTTGACGACGGACCACGCAGCAACCTTGACAGTATTAGATATCGTGAATGTGTAAATTATTTACAAGAAGTAAGTGCTCACGTTAATTGTGACATGATATTCTGGTTTTCGAAATACCTTTTAACAAGTACCGCCGCCCCCAAATCTTCGTTTTTTTGCAGTTTTCCTTGTTATCTTTTATCTTCTTACATTTTTAGTTCGATTTCCTGTGTGCAACGGTTTATATCATATTTATGGATAGCCTGTTCCACCACATTGCCAGACTTATTTATTTACTGTGGTATCGCAATAATTGAGCGATTCAGTGGTTAGTCAAGATATTTTGTTCTTTTGACAACATAATAGTGTCGGTATCAAAATTCTTGATTAGTGCTTGTTTCATTTGTTTTCTGTGCTATTGTTTGTCTACTCTTATTCCTTAGAGAGCCTTCTCCAATCTTGTGACATTTTGTTTGGCTTCTATATTTGGCTGTGCCAACATGTAATTTAATTGTTCAGCTGACTTCATGGCAATCATGATTCATCTAATTGGCTTGCATCAGTAAATATATATGTCCTTAATACAGTCATACGTTCACATTGCAGTATGCTCGTCAGCACATACTCATTTTTATGTTTAGACATGGCCGATATGAGGAGGCTTGCCTCCTGTTTTTCCCTGCCAACTCAGTTCCTCAGACACCTCAGCCATCTTCCCTGGGAGTTGTTACTTCATCATCTTCCCCTCAAAAACCTGATCCTCTAGCAACTGATTATGGAACAATAGATGATCTATGTGACCTGTGTGTTGGTTATGGTGCCATGCCTGTCCTGGAGGAAGTGATATCATCAAGGATTGCAGTGACACAGGATCAGTTGGTGAATCAACACACCACTGCAGCACTTGCCAGGATTTGTCTCTATTGTGAAACTCATAAGCATTTCAATTATTTGTACAAGTTCCAGGTATGTGCACTTTTGCTTAGTTATTTCTGTTGCTTTGACTTATTGTTTCAGATAGAAATGCAATTATGGAAAAGTATGTATAGCAAGGTTGTATGGCTTTTATACACTGTAATTTTGCATCATATTTTCAAATCCTCTGAAATAAATTCTAAGAGAATTTAATTGGACACATCCTCCAGTAGAGAATTCAATTCACACAATCGGGATACTGATTTCTAACTCTTGAAACCGAATAAAGTTCTCTGCTGCATCAGTTATCACCTTACTGATTGTGAATTGATGGTTTAGGTGATCAAGAAGGACCATGTAGCTGCCGGCCTTTGCTGTCTTCAGTTGTTTATGAACTCTGCTTCTCAAGAGGAAGCTATAAAGCACTTGGAACATGCTCAGGTAGTCATGACTCTTTTTACGTGTCTTCTGTGTCATAGCTTATACATGCCTTGTATTAAACAACTTGGTTGAGGACTATGGAGAAAATATACATGCTCAAGCTGAATCAGGACTAGTTGCTTTTAAGCAATCTTTGGTTAAAAACATGAGCGAGAAATATTTATTTAGGTCTCCCACTAGTTGAAGATAAATTATGAAAATCTGAAGTTACTGTGTAAAATGGGCTGAGGAGAGGATTAATAAATACATGCAATACGAGCTATGTTGCTTAGATTTAAATAGGAAGATTGTTTATGGGCATCTATCTTAATGTAAACATGTAAATTTGGAGATTAAAGAGTCAGGGTTGAATTTTCAGTTTTGGTCTTAAGAAACTTGATTTAGTTCAGGAGGAGAGCTCAGATAAATCTTATCTGTTCTAGCTGCAATCTTTGCGAACAGTGACTTACATTATTTTCTCATTTTATTTTATTTTGGCGCAGATGCATTTTGATGAAGGATTGTCAGCGCGACATAAAGTAGGAGAGTCCACTAAAGTTGTCACCAAAGGTATTAGGGGAAAAACTGCTTCAGAGAAGCTTACTGAAGAAGGATTGGTGAAGTTTTCTGCTCGTGTTGCAATTCAGGTGTGATATGAAAATCCACTAGCTAGTAGGGAAGTATATCGCTTGCCTATGGAAAAGATTGAACACATCAGTCTGATTTTTGCAATATAATAAGCCAATAAGGACCGTAATCAAATGAGAAAATGTTTTGGTAGTGTTCATTCATACGAAGCTTGATGAAGACATCTCAGTTTAATTGTTAGTCGTCGTTCATGAATCTGGACACCCCTATGTCATCTTAAGTGATGAATATCTCAATATTTCCTTGTCCAGCTTCCAAACTAATTGTCACTGATCAAAGAATGCCTATCCAAAACCTTCTGCACATGTCTGTTCACATGCTAGCATCTGCAGGAAAATGAAATCTCATGCTAATCTTAGAACTCAGTTGTCTATTTGGTGTGTATGTTTCAGATTCATTTAGGCTATGGATGATGACTGTTTGTCATTAAGATGCTTTGCTTATTTGATTGGATGCATTTTGAAATACATGGGCATCAAGTTGTTCCTCAATCATTCTATTGTTAACTTTGTTTCTTATCTTGATGGTTAATGCTGCGTGTTTAATAATGAAAGGCTAGTGGATAGGATATCTTTGGTTACATTTTTAAAATTCTTGTAAACTGACAGATGGATGTTGTGAGAAGCTTCAGTGATGCAGAAGGACCACAATGGAAACACTCTCTTTTTGGCAATCCAAATGACCCTGAAACATTCAGGTTTGGTGCTTTTCTCATTGTATTGCTGACTGCTTAAGTTTTTTCACCTTTCACTTGGTCATGAAATCTTCAAACGCTAGCATGCCTTGTAATAATTAGAATGAAAATAATGAAGGTGGTCTCTACCGTGTCAACTAAGACTATGTTGGTGTTGGTTTATCCTTCAGCCTGGCTCTGTGGTCAAGATAAAACCATCTTTCACTGTCTAGATGCTGCAAGGTGGTTGTAATTATCCAGCATTTGAATGTCTTGTTGATGAATTCAAATCAAACCCCAAAGGTGTCCTTTCTGTCTATTTTTCCCTTCTTCCTGCACATGCAGATATGTAAAACTTGTCAGCAGAGAACTAAATGTTGTATCTGGATGAGACTTAGCTTTTATAGAGACATCCCTCTGTAGTTTTATATTACTAAATCAATGAGGTTACGGTGGACTAGTGAAGTTCAGAAGCCTTTATCGCTTTACGGTGCTATCAATTTGTATGATAGATTAGCATTACAGGATTCATTCATTCCACTATCTTTCATTCCCAGGCTTTTTCTGAATGGTAGTGCCTTCTCGTGACTCAGTTATATTTTATCTATGGAAGTTTTAGTTCCGTATTCGATCTTAACAATGGCATTAATTGTAAATGCAGGAGAAGATGTGAAATTGCGGAAACTCTTGCTGAGAAGAATTTTGACTTAGCTTTTCAAATAATATATGAATTCAGTCTTCCAGGTAAGCGTTTCGTCATGTCAAGTTAGTCCCTCCTTACTGTAATAGGTCCATCATATCATGTCCATGAAGATTTACACATCTTTCCCCTGATATCATTCCAGCGGTCGACATATATGCTGGCGTCGCTGCATCACTTGCTGAAAGAAAGAAGGGGGGTCAGTTAACTGAGTTTTTCAGAAACATTAAGGGTACCATAGATGATGATGATTGGGATCAGGTATAATTGCAGTTATATTGTTCCGCTAAAAGTAGTTTTGTCTGTGTTAACAGATGGAAATTATTGCATGCGCATAATGTATTCACATTGATAATTGTATGGATTTATACAGATGTGAAGATGAAATCTGAAATATAGAAAATACCGATGTTTTAGGTCACAATTATTAGTATAGTTTGAATGAGAACATATCTCAATTATAGAATGATACAGTAAAATAGGTCTGCTGACATCAGTTGGTAGTAGGTACAAGGTCCACAAGCCAATCTCTCAAATCTTGACTACTGGTCCTTGATGGTAGTTTAGTGGATGACTGCTCGAAATTGCTTTGGACGAAAGTGAATAGAAGCACCATCTAGTTACTTTGTATTCATTGTCATTTCATGAAAATGATTAAACAATTTGCTTGAGAAAGCTACTGCAACCATGTGTAAACCGATTTGAATTTCCCACAACTGAAGTGGGACACCTCCTGCGACCTCATATATGGGATTAGTTTATTGCTTGTGTTGATGTTTTCCGTATGCCAGTAAGAACTTTTTCTACTTTAGGAGGACATAAGTCTCTATGATTTACATCATGAAATGTAACTTTATGAATTCTGTGAGTCTGAGTTGGCTTTTCTCTGTAATCTGTCTTGCAGGTCTTGGGAGCAGCAATTAATGTCTATGCCAATAAACACAAGGAACGTCCTGATCGCCTTATTGACATGTTGACTAGCAGCCACAGGTTGAATCCCGTTTTATCTTGCAATCTAACCAGAACTTTGGAAAATCAAACCAATTATGGAATTATGTCATAATAAACAACCTGTTGATTCATGCGTGTGGTTAGTGTCAAAGCTTAGAAAAGTGAAGGGATAACAAGAAGATTCATGCGTGTGGTTTAAAGGGGCTATAAGACTTCCATTGCTCTCTGTTTTGCTTGCAATATAGCCACCTCTGTTTATGGGTATACAACATGTGAAGTAAATGATGGAGAAAGTCACTCCATTGAAACAATAACAGATCAAATCCCATATGGTATCCCATAAATCATGCACATTCTTCAAATCAAGTCATTGGGAATGGCAACTTGATGTGTAGGAGTTGTTGTGAAGAAATAGAAGTTATGCATCTCAGGTGTTGTAGCCTCGTACATTAGGACACTTTATGATAGGAACCGGATGCATGCACACAATATTGTCTAGAGGTCTGATTACTTGGACTATGTCTCATCTTTCCTTTACAAATATGAGAATTTGAACTAGTGCAAAAGCAGCATTAAGTAATACATCCCAAAAATGTACTCCATTGTTGATTTTGTTCGCAATCTATGTAATTATGTTGTTCATTTGCAACTGTAAAGAGGAAAGAGGATGAAGAAGCGGGGTGTTGGAGGTGGGGATGGGAGGATTTTTTGTGTGATTGGTCTGTTATGAACCTCACTGTCTTCGCTCCTTTCAAGTTTTTCCTCCCAAGTGGAATATGAATGCATTACATTCTACATTCAATTTTTCAGGAAAGTATTGGCCTGTGTTGTCTGTGGTCGTCTTAAAAGTGCTTTCCAGATAGCATCCAGGAGCGGAAGCGTAGCTGATGTCCAGTATGTTGCACATCAGGTTATTCTTCACTTTCTAAAGCTAAACTAACTCACAATTAACCTGAAATTTGTTCAGTTTCTTCACCAACAATTTGGTAGTGCTTGTACTTCTTATATAAGATGTTCACTCCTCCTAACCTTCGGTTGTCAATGGATAGTATTTAGCCCTGAAGAAATTATAACTAGTCATATATGAACCGTGCAGGCGTTACATGCCAACGCACTACCAGTTCTGGATATGTGCAAACAGTGGCTGGCCCAATACATGTAGGAGCAGTCAGTTTGAAGTGATTATAGCCACCTTCTGCACAATTTACCATTGTGCAGCTCTGGCACTTGCCTCAAAAGTTGCAATCAACTGACAACATCATGGAAACTGCTCTCTACCAGTGCATCAGAGCCATTTACTTGTTTTATGATGTATAGTTTTCGTTCATGCTGGTGCAAAATTTTGGTTTACCTAATCCAAAGCTAGGACTCTCAACCGGTTGTTCTGTTACAAGCATTTGCCAGATTTGATTTGCGGAAGGCTGCTATGAACAGATTGGAATTCTCAAGTGTAATTCTGCTGAAGAAAGAGCATTTGAAACACTCAAAGTTCAGTAGCTGTTTTGAAGATTTAATACGAAAAGGTTCAAGATTAGAGATAAGGTTTTGACAGTTCTTGTATTCTTGTTCATATTTTGTGTCTATAGTAATCTTTGAACATATGTGATGATGCTTAGTTTCTATACGAGTTGCATATAAACCCCATGAACAAAGGGAGAAGTAGGGGGTTTCAGTTTTTTAAAGGGTGCCCTCTCAAAGTAAATTCTGTAATAAGGCTTTGTATCATTTGAGATTGTGTTTTGGTACTGTATTATTGCTTTTGACTGTTTAGGTTAGGTTGTCTTTTCATATTTCAAGAACCCTGATCCAGAAAACAATATTTTTTTTATTTTTTATTTTTAAGAATTTCGAGGATGTAATTTTTTTAATAGAAATTCCCTGGAAATCATCTGACCCAAAAAAGTGGTGGCTGTGAACTACTACTGATTTTCTTATAATTTATGACACACCTGAAGTCGGTTTGTTGAAGTTGACTTTTTATTGATTTAATCCATTTCTTGCATCAGCATCTCTCTTCCACATTCATTCTCATATATGGCGTCTCCCCAATTTGGGATTATTTTTCTTTTAAAAAAAAAATGCTTTCCCCAAAATGAGAAATCTGAATCAGAGAAGTCAACTGAATGATTTAATTTTACAGATGAGTATGCTGTCAGTGTATGTATAATTATATAACCTGAACAGGCGCGGAGTGGAAAGAAATTCATTAATAGCTGCATCAACCTTGCGTCATGAATTCATTTCTGTGCATTTAACTTTCCCAGAGGCTTCTTTTCAAGTCCTATTTGAGGCAATAAAGAGTTCGGTCGTACTTTGATAATTACTAAAACAATGCTGCATGCATATCCATTTATCTTTTCCTGAATTCTTTGACCTCCTCAAGTATGAAGATTTACCTAATCCAATATAAAATATTATTATAAGAAGGAAAAAATAAAAAAATAAAGGTAAACATCGTGTATGAACATATTAATTACATGTAACGGATCAGCAAAATAGTATTTTCACAATGCGACGTGCTAAGGAAATATTTTGTTTTCTTTTAAGAAAAACCTTATATCAAGTGGTGTGGATTGTTCAAGAGTCAGAAAATTTTTTTAACGATAAAAATATATCAATCGGAACTCCATTTGTATATGTATGTCCAGCCGTCTAGGGATTGGAATGGGATTTTATTATTGGCTATGTCTGACTTTGAGGGATTCAAACCCTGAATTCATGCCAAACAAGTGTACAATTAAATTATAACACACAAAGACGAAGACTCTCTCCATTTCACAATAAGTCAAACACCTGCATGCTTAGAATACATTATATTATCTTTAACTACAATGTTAATAATTGCTTAACGCATAAATCAACATACATATATATATATATATATCTATACACACATATATCATAGACAATTCCCCTGGTTTTGATTTGGAAAAATTAAAAAAGAAATAAGGAAAAATGGCAGCAGCATCAGAGGGAAGGTCACCATTGACATCGGAGATGAGATCGCCGATGCCGCTGTTGTACCGGCGGTATTCCAGCGGTGAAGTGAGAAACCTTGCCTCAATTTCCAGCAGTTTGTTGCCTGCTTTTGGTACAGTTGTGGGTGAAGGCACTGTCAATTTGAAAAGATTTGTTATTGCACCTTATGACAGAAGATACAGGTACCTCATCTCACTTCCTCTTAATTTTAACACACATACCCCCCCTCCCCCAACCAAATTTTAACACACACACACACGTGTGTGTGTCTCAACTTTCATATGTTTGTAGAGCCTGAGTTGCATAGCTATTTGATAAGGATTCTTTTCTTGACCATAATACACACAAGTTTTTGCATATGACATTTGCTTAAAGTTTGAAATATTTGCCAAGGATATTCCTTTTCTTTGTTATAACATACATAAAACACACAGATAAACATATGGGTGTGGGTGTTGGTTTATGCACAAGGTGATCGTGAGTCTCTTTCTTCTGTTTAATTTAGACAAACCTCCTTGAGGTTAGCTTTGGTTTAAACACAACGTTTTGTTTGTTTCGTTTCTGACTATGGAAAATTGGTAAATTACATGTTCAATTAGAGATGATGGAGATTAGTTCAAGAGGCTATCAATATTTATCCAATATTCAACCTACATAAATGTAAATTAAATTCTTTTTGCATCAATCGGGAATACGAATCAGATATGCTGAGCATAATGCCATACTAATCATTATTATAGGAATTTTTGTAGTTTTAATTAATAAATATGTTAAGACTTTTGCCTACACTTAATTACGATGATCCCTCGCTCTATTTAAAAATTACAAACTCGAAGTTCATCGTTCAACTTTAAATTCAATGACCATATTCACTAACAATCCCTTTTTAAATAGCCAATCTTCTAGTTCACAATTGAATATACATATATATATATATATGTATGTGTAGGAGATATGGGGGGCTTGATCCTCATTCCCACTACTTCTACTATTCCAACTTTCAAAAGAAGAAAGAAAAAAGAAAAGGACAAATATTTATTAACTTTTATAAAATAAAACTGCAAAAAGAGTCAAAGACTCAAAGTTGATAAGCTTTTCATTTTTCAACACCTATCTAATTCATGAGTTGTCCAGGTTCAAAAGTAAATTATAGACATACAAATTTGCTCTACTTTACTTGGACATAATTGAATGAAGTTGAGAAAAACTTTTACCAATTTTTGACCTTTGGTACCCACGTGCCTACACTAAGGAAGCCTACGCCATGTTACTTGATTTTAATTCCTTGCTTTTTGTTTTTTTTTTAAATGCTAAATAAAATTTAATTATGATTATTTGCTATATTATATTCTCATTCTCTCTAGACTCTATCAAAACATATCTTCTGTAATCAGCAAGAAAATAATGGCATGATGTGCTTAAGTTTAAATCATACATACAGTGTAAAAATTGTCATATTTATATTTTTTTTATATTTTCATTTAAAATTTTACACCAAATTAAATTATATTCGTACATAAATAGTAATTACATTTAAGAATTTCAAAATTCCAACACACATATATATCGAGGGTAAATTGTATTTTATTTTCTTATGAAAAATAAATTGGACATAAAATCCTCTTATGAAAAACAATGAACACCAAACTAACCTATGTTTTTAGAAAAGGTAAATTTTTACCTTTAAAGAGATTTAGCCCCTATTGTTCTTTTACATAGAAAGATTTATCTGTCCCATTGCATTTTTCACGTGGGTAGAAGGCAATTTACCTATTGCATTAACCAAAGCGAGTCATTTCACAAGGGTTACCAAAAAAAAAAAGGGAAAGGAAAAAAGGAATCAAAATATTCCCGATTCACATGCATGTATGTGGAATCGAAGGCAACTTGTCAATTATATACACACACCCACACACACGTATAGATGTATATATTACATAGTTAGCAAAATACGGGACGGAAAAATTACGGTACTTATTACGTACGAG
>JACFYI010003620.1:617922-637591 GCA_014898755.1 Handroanthus guayacan | reverse complement strand
AACACGAACCGGAGTCTCTGCTGATATACTATTTTTTAAAGCCAGATTCCCTCTGTCAAGCTTCTGATCTTCAGGTTCCTTACCTTTTCCAATGACATTTCCTCCTTGCCCAGAGTATATCAAGACATCGGCATTCTCCATATCATCCGCATAACCCCCAGAAGCAACAATACTAGTGGCAACAGACACTCCATTCAGCTTCATCCAATCTATACCAGCCTGGTATAGGCGGTGAATACCAACAAGGGCAAGCTCCACTCTGTATTGAAACTCATCACCCACTTCAACTCCAGGAACTTGGCCTAAAATCTGCTTTTCAGTGTTCACTTCTTTTCCTTTGGCTTTAATCTCCTTTGCCGTTAGCAGATCAATTCGTTTTAGTTTTTTGCCGGACTGTATTGATTTTCCTTCCTCTTCTGGCATAGTGTTTGCTTCCTCTTTTTGCAACAGCTTTCTATAAGTAAAATGAAAAAGACGAAGAGTGTCTCTCACTCCGCTGCGGGCATCACCATGACCAGAACCATCAGGGACACAAGGAGGCAGGCTAACTTCACAATCCTGTTGTGTAGGGGTAGCAGGAGAATATGGAGAGAGATCTCCACCATTGCCATGACCTTCATCATCTGCAAGCATGAATGCACCAGGACTCTCGCCAGCATCATTGGACATATGAATTTCCTTGTGCTTATTAGATGGCAATCTTGAACATTTTGCTTTAGGATTACTTTTCCTAGCAACAGCCTTGGCCTTCTGTCGCCAAGATGAGATCTTCTTCCTCTTATTTTCTCCATTTATTCCTCCATCAGTGTTACTTGTATCTGTTTTCCCTTTCCTCCATGGACAATAGGGTGCAGCCATCAGACCATGCACAACCTCTCTATCTACTTCATCCACTGATCTAAAAGCACCATGCGAAGGGCTCATTTCATTATTTTTTCTTGGTGAATAAACAACAATATCCTTCCCGAGAGATCCTGAAAAATCATTATCACTGTTGTCCACTGCCCTGAACATGGAAATAGAAGTGATTTGAGTCACACATTCATCATAGGCACTGGAATCTTCCTCAGCTTTGAAGGCTAATGAACCAGCTCTTCCATCTGCATCATAGGAATCAGGAAATGCAGTCTCCGGAGATTTTCCTACCGAGCAATCTGCTTTAAGATTACTATCTGAAGCAACAGCATTGGACTTCTGTAGTCGAGACAGATTCTGCTGACTCACTCTCAGACCACTTGCTCTACCATCTGAATTCTTTAAAGCTACTTTTCCTTTTCTCCATGGACAATGTGGTGCAGCCATCAGGCCATGTACAACCTCCCTGTGCAATTCCTTTCCTGAGCTAAAATCTGTGCCTGGTGAGTAAACAACAATCTCTTTCCCCACTGTTCCTCCAGTATCGCCTATGCTCGTATCAACCACTGCCTTGGACGCAGTCCCTGAACGAGGCACAGCTTCTCTTGCTTCTGGTTTCTCAATATTGCTATGCTGTTGACCTCTGTTGCATTCCTCAGAATCCATGAACATACCTTTGACAGCAATTTCTGTCTCCTCCCCCAGCTGCCCACTTCCTGCACCATCATTCGATGCTTCAGTTGTTTTTTTTCTTGCAGGAATGTCTACCAGTCGATCCAAACATTCTTTTTGAGAAGTCTCCTCTCCTATAGTCCCTCCCTCTAGAATATTTCTCGATATAATGGCCTCTGGTTCCAGTTCAATCTTTTCAGTCCTATCTAGAAGACCATTTCCTGAAGAAACCATCTCTTTTTCATCTTCAGTTAGTAAAGGAACACTCCTCCCACAGTTTGGAGGGAAGTTCCGCACAGCAGACACTCTTCTCTGACGGTATTTATCCTTTGGCATACTGGAAGTTGAAGAAGATAAAGCCTGAGAACTACCCAGCAAGAGTTTTTTATTTAGCTGAGGACTGGCTGCATTTAACTCTTTCAACATTAACTGGCCTCCAACCTCAGTATCTTTGTTAGAACAATCAGTTATCATCTCATTCAACTCACCAACTCCAATGGGTTCAGTTTCTGTTATCAATTCATCAACATCATTTGAGAAACCATCAATTATCGTTGTTGTCACTTTTCCCACCATTGTGTCCAAGGATCCCGCTCCCTCTACTTCTACAGCATTACTTATTGCTTCATGTCTATGACATTCTACCTCTTTTGGCAACTGAATCCGAGGTGGTCCACTTTCCATCGTCAAATTTTTGACATCATTTGCATTTGCTACCACTTTTTCCACTAATGCATCCAATGATTTAGTCATATCTACATCCACGATACTGTTTACTGCTTCATTTTCTTGACACTCAGCCTCCGTAACAGAGCTTTTGACACTACTAGCACCCACAACATTTTGTATTTCAGAATTTTTTATTTGATGAAGCTTCACAAGTTCGAGGGCTTCAGCAGTCTTAACCCCATCTGCCTCTGTTTTACTGGTTATTTCAGAAGTTCCAATGGCTTCAGGCTTCACTAAAACATCAATATCAGAAATTTCACCAGCCACCACGGCATCGGTCATTTCAGAATTTTTAACACCAATAGCTTCCAAAGTCCTGGCTACACTATCATCATTCTCTTCAGGTTTCAAATTCATTGGCACAGCATTGGGGCCACACCTGGGCGGAAAATTCCGAATTGCAGATACTTTCCTGGTTTTATATTTGGGCACATAACCATTCTCCAAAGGTCGCTTCTTCGAGACCTCACCAGATAAGCTACCATTTGAAAATGAAACCATTGTCTCTTGCCAACAATCCCTTGGAAAAGTTCTACCAACCCCCTTGTTTGTCAGTAAAAATCTACGAATCCAAAGAGTAATTGCATTAACAATGAGAACTGAAAAAACAGGGCTGAAAACCGTAAAAAGGTAGGGGAAAAAAAAGTGAAATAATTGGATAACGTTTCAAATTATCATTTAACAACTAATATGTAATTAAACAGATCCATCTATTAGTAGAACAATGACACAACAAATCCCCAAACAAGCACACAAAGCATCTTAACAACCCCAAAAATAGAAATTTAGGGCATGAACCGAAAAGACCAAGTAAAAAAAGTGAGAAGAACGTCAAATTAAGTGCATAAGCCCAAAAAAAAAGCACAAAGATAGATACAAAAATCAACATGCAACGACGAATATATAGATACGAAAATCAACATGCATCCACGAATATATTTACAAATACCTAAAGAAACAGAAGTTATTGCTAATTTCTTTCAAGGAATTGAAAATAAAATTGACGACTCAGTCATCACGAAAGCTGCCACAGCACAAAGAACATCATTCCTAAAAATTATTAATACATTTAATTGAATCAAAGATTAAAAAATAGCAGAATAAATGGAAAATCTAAAGGTGCTGCTTAATCTACCTTGATTCGTCACTCCGATACTAAAATACAAAGCTCCACCATCAACCGCCGTAAACAAACAAACTGGTGTGTGTGTGTGTGTTCGTACAATACGCAGCAAGCGTGTGTTTCTCTGTGCGATTATATGTATAATATTGGCAATTAGATACATAAGTGGGGAAAATGGTAATCCGAACCGAAAGTGGCGTGTCAAAAGAGAGGGAGATGGCGTGTCTGGTCGTGGGGACGTGGATTGTAATTTCCGACCCCTATGTTTCTGCAAGAATTTTACCGGAAAGGATTAAAAATATTATTATTATTATTTTTGAAAACAATTAAAAATATTATTTTTAACAATAGTAAACATTCCTTAATTAATGAATATTTTCACTTAAATTTATTATCTAAAATAAGACAATCGGAATGTACATTTGATGACAACAAAAGTTGAGAAGAAGAAAAATTATATTTGAAAAAAAGAATGGAATAGAAAAATAAATACTAAAAAACTTTAAAGAAAAATATTTTGTTAAATATTTTACACATATTAATAACAGACGATTGGGTTAAATATAATAAATAATAACTACCCTTGGAAATATCTTTTTTTTTTAGAGGAAAATGATAATACATCAAATTCATAATATTAATACATCAAAATAATAATATTTTAAATCAATAACTAAGAAGAGAATATCTAACCAAACTACTATACAGTAGAAAATCAAATCAAATTACTATTTTGTAGAATAAAATGCTCCACACGCGTTGGGGAGAAATCAAACTTATTACCTCATGGTCATGAGACCTCCTCCTAATCAATTAGGACCCTTGGAATTATCTTATAAAATATTTTTTATATGTATATCAAATAAATTGAATTATAAATAAAACATTGAATTATTAGTACAGAAACATCCATTGAATCCAAATTTAATAGAGTTATTTTTTAAGGAGTTAAAAAGAGTATATTCTGAAAAATACAGATAAAATAAATTCTAATTTTTGAAAAGATATGGTTGTTAAAGAGTATAAATATAAATATAAAATAATTTATAATGCAAAATAATGAAAGAACAACACGTACACTTCATGTCCACACAAGGAAGGGATGATCATTATGTACACTAGTTATTATGTCACGCTCGATGTGTGTGCTTAAATTTTTTAATTGGATAAAATTTAAAATATTTATTTATGTTCAAGAGTATCAATTTTCCCTAGATTTTTAAATATTTGTACTTGGATTTATTATGTAAAATAACACAATTAAAAAACTAATTTGGAGAGAATAAAGTTGAAGAGAAAAAAAAAATTATAATTGGAGAAAAGAAATAAAAGAAAAACAAAAGCCCAGTAAAATAAAATATATTATCATTGAAAACTACCTTGTAATTATCTTTTAAAAATAGATTTAATTTTTTCAACTCATTTAAAAATACATACTAAAATAACTACCTAAGATCCTCATGCTTTATATATAGTATAGAAGTATATAGTATAGAAGTATAGAGATTAATATGGACCAATTAATTTTTTTGGGCCCAAAACGTGTATTAATGTGGCCCAATTTATTGCTTTCGGCCCAATCTATGTATATGCATCAATAGGTTCCTTGACGGTATTAATATAACCCAGCTCGAGCAGCCTAAGGCTAAATATGTCATATTATTAAATCAGGCTGCCCGGCTTGGATAAAGCAGCCCGTTTCAAAGGGTATCCTTAATTTTTTATAGCCCATATTGTAAATAATTAAAATAATCAAGAGACAAAGGTTAATCCAATATTTTTAAAAGCGGGCAGGACACTAGACAGTTGGCTTTAGTGGTTACTGGTTAAACTTGTTTAAGCACCAGTTCAATCGATGTGACATCACGATAATATAATAATGATATTTAAATATATATAATATTATATATTAGCAAACAAATAGAAAAGAATCCCAATAGTATAGGAAAAATCATAAAACCGTTTTGGACTTGTCTAAAATTAGGTATCTAATAGTAGATTTAACATTAGGCACCCCATGTCAACCGGGAAAATAGGTTCCTATCATTTACATTTCTTTCTTTAAATAAAATATATCAATTGAATTTGAAACTAATTGCCGAATTTTTGGGAAGTAGTGGGGGAATAAGTTGGTTTATGACTAATATAAATATAAAAATAAAAACATAAAAATCTCTGTAAAAATAGGTTGAATAAGTAAACTTACACAATAAATTTATTAAAATATATAAAAATAATAATAAGGACACTTGGCATTTAAAGAGTGGGGTACCTAATGTTAAACTTTTACTATGTGAACTTATTTTAGACAACCCCAACTGTTTTTCTCCAATTTTCCGTTATTTTGAAGGAAAACTTTTCCATTTTAGTACCGTACAAAAGGAAAGGGAGGGCGTTAAGCTACTACAGGAGAAAAGCAAGTAGAAAAGGGCTTATGCTCGATTGTAGAAAGTAGAACTCCCAGCCAGTTATCATTTCACAACTACATAACTGCAATGTATAATTTAATTCAATGATTAATAAAAAATCTAAGGAAAAAGAGGGCCAAAGGGAGCATACTTCTTAATTATTGAACAGTTTTGGTTCAAATTTCCAAAAATGAGGTCAAAATTTAGAAAATGAAAACATTAGAATTAGCATACGTCTGATTTCATTTCTCAAATTTTAGAAACTTCTTATTTATATATATATATATATATAATTATTTTTTAAGACATTATTATCATAATATTATGATTATTTGACAAAGATTAATTCGCTTTTAATGTGAGCAAATGAATTGATTCAGTTTCCATGCCGCGATCTTATCTTAATTTTGAGTAATCAATTTGCTAGAGAGACTAACTGAATTGCCAATATAGTTAAGAGTTCTTTGCCTCCAGAGTTTTACATTTATTTTTCCCTATTCCCTATGGGAGAGGTTTTCTCTTAATACTTCTACAAAGTCTCCATATGAACATTTTAATCTTCGGGGGCACCTTACGTTACCATATAAATCAAAGATCAGGCACTTGAGAGTTACTTGTGGACTCCGATGCCAATACTTTCTGCCATTCCCGAAGCTCCAATGCTATGTAATAAGCACTTTTTACAGAGAAATTCTACTTAAGTATGTGAATTTTTTTCTGCCCACTTTGGATGACTTACCCAATTCAGTTAATTAATAATCCCACAGTAGGCTAATTTTCTTGGATTTTCTTAGATTTCCCTTCTTTTTTATGTTTTTCTTTTTGGATATTACAATAATTTAATTGTTTTTTCTAGAGAAAAAAATTATATTTAATCATTACATCATCAACATATCGATATAAATATTTTAATATATTTAAAAATAAAATACATAACAAATAAAGCAAGCTATTTATACAGTAGCATTAAAGCTATCTACCATCCCCTAACGAATTAGGGGGAGACTAAATGCTTATTTTATATTTGGGTAAATGTCACTAATGATCCCTAAGCTATTTAATTTATGTTTACTTTAATAGAATAAATTTAACATAAGAAAACAAAAACATAGCTTAATGTTTTATACCAAGCCTATGTGCCCTACAGGAAAGTTGAAAAGTAAATGTTTTTGAATATATTAAAAAAATTATCATGAACACACACACACACACACACACACACACACACACACACACACACACACACAAACACAAAAGAGACGCATGTGGATATGCATGTAGACCTTGGAGATCTTGTGTCAGAGATTCAGGATTACGTACTCTTTGATGTAGGTTTATTAAATCATTTCGGAAAATCATTCTAAAATTTATTCATCATATCATTCTGCATTTTACTTAATGGCTTGGAAGCAAAGTCTTTTCTTCTCCATACAATCCAAGAATTTGTTGTTTTGGTGTCTCAAAATCCATATGTCAAATGGAATTTTGTAGTCTAATTTAATTGGAATTCTTAAGTCTTTAAGAATTTGATTTCATTACCTTCTAATGTATAACTAGGATTCTTCTTTTAGTAGGTTTTCGCATTTTAGTGGCAGTAATAATTATCTTATTTACTCCCATATATAGAAGTGTTTCTTCATTGCTAAGGACAACTCACTTTTCACCTATAATTTGATGGTGCCATCATTATACTTAGATTACTTCACATATACTTAGATTACTTAGATTGCCAAGATTAAACGAGGCAACATATAGTAATAGTGTATCCATTATTGATAATACTTCGTATTTTATTGGGGCTCTCAACAATCCATTCATAAGTGCCATTGATTTTGAATGAGCAACTTGTCAAAGGAACTAAGTTGATAGCTAATACAGTTAAAGATCTAGTTCTTTATCTCGGGATTCTTCAGCATCTATCTATTAATTTTGGATTTATTTTCCACATCAATTGATCGACTTTCCATATATCGGACACGTCAAGGTAAAAGTTATTGTGCATTCGTCCTCCCTTCCTTCTTTTTTTTTTTTAAAATCAGAATCGGATCAAATTCGATTCAATATGATCCAATATAAAAAGATTTGAGAGGAGTCAGATACTAATTTGGGTTATTATTGTTTAGCGGTCTCAACAGTTCGTCCATTAATTAGTGCCACTAATTTTGAATGTTCAATTAACTGGATTGCCAATACAGTTAAGAGTTCTTTGCTTCGAGATTATCTCTAGCATGTGTTTATTAATTTTGCATTTTTTTTCCACACTAGTTGATCAACTTTCCATATGCTGGATACAAAAAGTTATTGTACATTCATCTTTTAAAAAATAAAAAATAAAAACTCTCTCTCTCTCTCTCTCTCTAGTGCGGATTTTCATTTATTTGATTTTAAATTTGTCACGAGATCAATGTTAAATGCTTTTGCAATAAATGCCATTCTCTTTATCATTTTTTTTTTTTTTTTTTTTTTTTTGGGAGGGGTTGTGTAATGCCATTCTCTTTATCAGTGAATGTATTTTGTGCAATGTTGCATGTTCCGTCATTATTCATTTTATCAATTCAATATTTGCGGCTTCCTAAGATTAACTGAATGGATATCAATCGACATCAAGTATGATTTCAAAGTTGCCAATGACTCTGAAGTTTCATTTTGTGTTTTTTAAATTACATCAAATAGTATTCTGACGAAATATTTGGATTAATTTTAGATTAGTACATCCTCAAGGCTTTTGTTTTATAATCAAAATATACATGTATTTTATGTGTAAGGTGATAAATATTTTGTTACTTTGTAGTTGCTTATTTTTCAATTTTAGCTTTGTAGTTGGTTCCAACCAAAAATGAGGCTTCGGTTAGAAATTGCACTTCTTTGCATCATTAACATAGTTTGGATTCCACACCCTCTTTGTGGTAAGCGACACTCGTCCTTCTAGGACCTTTGTCTGCATTCTTTACAATCCTTGAGCCACGAGGCAATGTCAAAGTATTGTAATATTGATGTATGACTGAAAAGCATTAGTGTCATTTTAATGTTTTTTTCAGATGGAAATTCAACAAATTCTAAAGCAAACAAGTGGGAATGCGATTGTTTTAGAGAGCAATTTAGCATTCTCTCCGCATATTGCTTGGCATCCTGTAATTGTAGCATTGGTATCAAATTTTCCTTCACTGTCATGCCGTTGTTAGTTTCTATGAATATAAGATTCAATTGAATAACAAATGAATAAAAGGATAAAGTATTCTTCTTGACCTGATATTCTTGACATATAGTTACTCAATACACATGGACGTGTATTTGCCCTGGTGATGGAATGCCTAGATCGGCGAGTGAAGATAATGATTGGAGCTGTTTTTCAACATGCAATTGTGAAGCCGGTAATTCTTTCAAGACTTCATGAAACGATGCATTACAACTTGTAGTGGTTTATTATGATGCCCATATTTCGACTGTAAATTGTCATTTATTCATTCTTTACTCTTTTTCTGAAGGTCTATAGAGACTCGGTTTGAAAAAATATATTAGTACTAGAGCAAAATTATTGCATGACAAAATGAATAATGTGGAAGTCCATGATATATGCTTACGTACCCTGTTTGGGAGTCTTGACAGGTGAGTCTGAATCGAAGGGAATGCCCACAAGAATAGCTCTGATAATTCTCTTCTCGATTGTGTTAGTTTCCGTGGTTATTTTTGGCGGTGTTCTAATTTGGTTGGTACGCAAAAATGGACCACCTGGTATTGATATGAGCTCGATGAGTCGAAGACGTGCTTGCCTTGCGTATTGCATGTGGTGAAAATTATTCAGTTTTTGCCATTTGCAAGTGTTAAACTGCTTGCTGAAGTTAATTTGATGAGCTCTCACTTTTTCTTTTTATGTATTCAATTGATGTTTTGAGAAGTTACAGGTACTAAAGATGCTATTGTGAAAATGCTCTGTAAACTTATTTCAAACGCTTGTTTCATGATTTTGCGGAATAGTGATAATACATTGTATAATGGCATACAAATCGTGTTCCTACCTTAAATGGAAGATGAGTGTTTTTGCATTTTTTTTTTTAATTTTATTTTAATTATTTGGAAGATTTGGAATAAATAGCTTGTAGCTTCCTCACTGCTACGGGTGTCAAAGTTTATCATTGATAAAGTAAACACTCGATGACAAACTCATTTTCACGTATCACTCCTAAGCCATCTATTTTTCTCTAGATATTGCCTATTGACTTGAATGTTCAGTTGTAGATTAGTGAGTAACACAATCTATTTTCTATAGGGAACTCCTTTACTAGTGGAAAAATCGATCATGGGTTTAATAATAAAAATAAAAATCGACCATAGCTTCGTATTATTAATGTGAAGAGTTGAGAATTGATCCCACTCCATCTTTTTTAAGATTAAGGAATGGCTCCTTAGAATTTATCCAAAAAAAAAAAAGAAGGTATAGCTCCCTTGAGTCGTATTATCGTTAATCGACAAGATGTAGAGCTACCCATTATACCCCTGTAGTACTGAGGAATTCTTAGCCTAATTAGCATGAAGGAAAACTGTATTGCATAGAGAATACAGAAATTGCAAAATTCAAAACACCAATAACCTTGCCCCGAATACAATTCACAATTAATTAAAATTGTGCATAGGCAAGCAAGCTTTAGATATTCTAGAAAACAATCTTTCCATTGAATTCAAAATCATGGAGAACTTAACAATTAGAGGCGTTCACATCCAAGCCAAAACAAACAAAATCGATAATCCAATCCAAACCAAACTGAAAACAGATCAAAACCGATTCTTTTCGGATTAGTTTGGATGTAATTTTTCAAAAATGATAGGTTTGGTTGGTTTGCGGATTGAATTTCGAAAACCAAGCCGAACCAAAATATATACATATATTTATATGTTATATTATGAATATACCAATATAAAACCAAATTTATAAAGGCACATTTGGTGCTAATTTGAACTTTTGTTACTAATTTAACTTTGTGGTCTATAAAGATATCATTTGTCATGTGCTCATGTTCAAAAGAAATGCATGCAATGAACTCTTGCAATAAACAAGTAGTTTTTTAATTGAATTACATATTTTATATTCTCTAACCAATTAAATCGATCCAATCCAAACCGACTTTAATTGGTTTGAAGTTATAGAAAAGATTAAATCAAACCAAATCGATCCAATGAAAATTATATAGTTTGGATCAGATGGATTTTTGCTTCAAAATCTCTCCAAACCAGACCGTGAACGCCCCCACTAACAATGAAAATTAAAAAGGTAGAAATGACAACATATAAACATCTAACATACAGAGAACGCAAATTCCATGCAGAGAACTCAATCACTAGACAACAACGTCAAATGATTATCCCTATCAACAAGAACAATACTTAAGGCTTCTTCTCAAATACGGTGGCCTTGGATGGAGATTTAGCTGTCTTCTCGGTGGCGGAATAATGAGATTGTGAACTTATTCAACTGTTGGTTTTAGGATTCCGTGGAATAATGAGATTGTATTGCATGATGCCATTAGCGCTAATGCCTTTTTTGTTTCATTCTATACTATATTGCAATTTCATCTATTTAATTCTTCTTAGATGCAATATTTCATTAACAATGGTTATAAAAGTCCATTCTGTTACTTTGAAATGGGATTTCTATTAGCATGCTGTCAATGCTCCTATTTTTAGCAAAAACAGGCAACAATGAAGTATTTACATTCAAAATGCCAAAAAATATGGTTGTCAAACGCTTATATACATCAAAATTAAGTTCTAGTCTACAATTACCATGCATCATTTGAGAAGTAATTACAATGTGAATAAATAATCAATGACATTTATTATTACAACTACACTTATCATTCAAATTTACATTTAACGATCCTAATAGGGTAACACCAAAAACTAGAAGAAATACAACCATATAAACCACAATTAAGATATTGTGCTAACACAAAAAGTCATGGATCATTTGGTGGCTCGGATGCCTAGTTTCTCAAGATATGTAGATATCTAAGCCCAATTGTTAAGAGTTTAAATACATAGTAGGGATGGCAAACCCATTCGACCCCACAACGGGGGCGGGATGGGTACAGTTTTTATTTTTTTCAATTTTCACTTCCTCCAATTTCTTTCAAATCTCAAAACCGTAGCCCCTCTTTCATCTCCAGATCTAAATCTTAAACCCTCTCATCACTCATTAGTTATTAAAGCTTGCAAGAATTGGTATGTAGCATTTTACTCTTCATTTCCCATTTTGTATTTTTGTGTGTAATTTGTAGTTTTTTTTTTCAAGTTAAAATTTCAAAAAGAGAGTTTTACTGAATTTGGTGGGAATGGAATTAAAAAAAAAAAAAAAAAAGTGTGGGGCACAACGAGCTGGTTGCGGATGTTATTATTTCGGACAAGTGCTCAGAAAAAATGCAGGGACGGGGCAGGACAGGGCCAGTTTTTAGGGTTTAAAAACCCTTGAGGTTGGTGCGGGTAGAGGGAAACTCGCCGTGCCCAATTGCCCCCCCTAACATATGGAAAGCTCCCACCACGCACAAAAGGAGAACTGGCGTGCAGTGCTACCGCATTTTATCTTCCAAGGACTGCTACAAAAGTGACCCCCTGGAACACAAAAAAGTAATTGAAGAGGTCGGTATCTACCATTTTGTGGTGACGTGACTCCCCTACGAAAATATTAAAATAGAAGTAATTATTATTTTGAAAATATGTTGATATTATTTTTTTAAGCAATCAAGCTTAAAGTAAACATTAAATGCCTAAAACTATGATGCTGGTTTATTTAAGGATTCAAATCAAGTGGGTTTCGGTTTGATTGCTCGTGACCACTTGGGGAGTTGCTAGATGTGGAAGACCTTGTTGGTAGATGTTGTGCTTGATCCGGTTGCGGCTGAGGCAGCCGCGCCCAAAGCATCTTGTTGTGTTTGTAAGGAGTTTTGGTGGATGAATGTGATTGTTGAAGGGGACACTATTACGATGGTTCGTGCCCTGCAGGATACTGAGACAAACTTATCTCATTTTGGTAATTTGATTTTGAATGCTAAAACATGTTTACACACTTTAATTGTGTCAATTTAGTTAGAGATTTAGATAAATAATTTATAAAAATTAAAATTAAAAATAAAAGTAAATAACTAGGAAATAGCATAGGAAGTAAATGAAAAATAAAAACTAAAATAGTCACCTGTAATTAAAACGAGGACGTCAAAAATGTATTTTAGTAACTTGATTCTTTTAAGCAATAAACCTAAAACAAATATTATTTAAAATGACTAAAATTGATTTTTTAAAAACAACCAAAAAAAAAAAACTAAAATTGATTTTTAAGTTTACTTTGGAATCTTGGTAAATTAATTATGAAAGCTAAAACAAAATACCTAATGAAGAAAAATATCTGCTCAATTTAAAACACAAGCTACCCACGTCCTCTTCTAGCCTTTTCGGAATCTCGTTCAAAATTCTGCCCAAGTATCTCTGTGTGATCTTCAATCCCCAAACTGCGCTTAATAATATAATAGTAGAAAAGGGAACAAAATGAGCAAAGCCGTGCAGATTTGGGTTCTCTCTATCATTTTCCTATGGAAAAATATTGAAAGGGAAAAGGCCAAAAAGTCAAGTCTGGTATAATATATATATATATATATCTCTCTCTCTCTCTCTCTCTCTCTCTCTGCCCCTTTTCCTTTTCCAGGTATGTATTGAACCTTTGATTTAGGGTTAGAATTTTGTTAGAGCTTCTTTCCCCCACATTGCAAAACGTGGAATTTTTTTATTGTATGAGATTTTTTCAGAATGGGCAAAATTTTTTAATTTGAACTGTGATTGAGAATGTTATTTGTTACTCCATTGTGTTGCGCCATTTCATTGGTGAGAACTGAAAAGGAAACACTTTGAATTTAGGCATATTTTCGGATTCTGGATTTGCGATTGAACTTCTGACTCTTCAATCCACCTTTGATTTTTCTATTTCTCTTTCTTTCTTTCTTTATCCTGAATATTTGAAGAAGAATATTGGATGAGAAAGAGCATGAGATTTATGATGTTAATGTAGAGGAATTAGAGAGAGAACAAAAGTAAGGGTGATACATGAGGATGTGTTATTGAAGTTATTATATTTAGCTTCTGTTTGATAATCATCAGAAAAAGGCTCTGTTCTTTGATGGTGCTGCCTTCCTTGGAGGAAATAGGTGTGCGAATTTTCTATTTGTGAAGGTAAAAAGAAAATGAAATGGAGGCAACAAACAAGCAATCATCTTAAGGTTCACTGGAGGTGGTCTGACAGTCACAACCAAAGTAATTCAAATCAATAGCTTCCATCAACACTTGCAGGTGATTCTTACCTTATTTCTCTTTTCCTTTTTCTTTTAATTTCTTTGTACGAATAGGTTTATGAATTCTTTGTAACATTGTACGAGTATATTCTAAACAATTCTAGAGTTCAATGGTGCCACACCAATCTGTTATAGAGGCGAATTTGATTATGAAAGTCTAGATAACTGATGATTTTACAGGAGTGGTGGCTTAGATTTTGTTTGAAAATATCTTGGTGATGTACTTTTTAAGAACTCTTGCTTATAAACTTTTAACTTATCTTCTTGACTTGGATTCGACTGTATCAGTCCCAATAATTTTATTATAGAAACCTTGAGTTGTGTACTTTTTAATTAATTTTTGATTTAATACTGCTTTTAACTTATCTTCTTGACTTGGATTCGACTGTTTCAGTCCCAATAATTTATTATAGAAAAACTTAAGTTACGTACTCTTAAATTAATTTTTGATTTAATACTGCCAATCTTAATTTGCAAGTTCTAATCAAAGTCTCCCCTAGTCAATGCTGTGAATTATGTTCATTGTGCTCTTAGTGGTATTATTATCTGACAAATATCAGCTTTTGATTATTGTTCTTTTGATTTGTGAGGTTCTGTGAAAGAAGATGATATTGCCATTTGCAGTGGCAAGACTTTGATTGTTGACTGTCTGTGTATTGCTATTCCTTATATTTTATATTGTATGGATAACTGTAAGTGTCTTTGGTCTGCAAAATATAGGACTTCCACTATAGTTCCAACCTTTAGTCACAGTAGAAGCAAATGGAATGATAGCACTGTTACAACTGGCATGTTTTGGTTCCCTGTGAGGAAAGCCTCATTATTTTTAAGTTTCAAAAACCTTTGTCACACTACGGTGCTTATTTTACATTACTAAGGAACATATATTTATGCTTGGCTTAAATTTTGCTTGGGTCTTTTTAAGCTCCAAGAGACTACTAAGCTTTTTTATATTAAGTTCTCATAAGTAGGTAACTTCACTATGCAGTAGTGCCAGCAAGGTAAAAGTATATTTTAAACAAGTCGCATTATTGTGCTTTACAACTTTATGGAAGGGAAACGATTTTTAAATCCAAATTCCTATTCCAAAGGTAAAAAAAAATTACTTTCGCCCTTTAGTATTCATGTAAACCTATTTTATTTTCTTTATAGCATTTTAGGTTGATTCTTAAATTCCAAGTTAAATTATATGTTTGCTTTCTTTCTTTACGTTGTAAGGTCAAAGTATCCAATCTCCTCAAGGCTGGGAGATCACCACCTCATCTCTGATGCCTCACCCGCTTCTTTACGCGATAGCTGAGTCAGCATCAGAGTTTCTGTCCCTGGTCTCTGGCACGGCTCAACAAATGTTTTGAGCTGACATGTATCCCAAATGGAGCTTTTGCAAAGCTGGTGCTGGAATAGACTACCCGATAAGTCCATTGGGGTGTCTAAGCCACCAGTGAGTATCTCGGCTACAGCTCAACTTATTGGAATTTTAAGCTCGATTAATTCCTCTGTTTCTCATCCCAACCAGGCCAAAATTTTGATCTCTCATGTCCTAATCTTATAAAAACTTCGCTGCTTCTAGAAAGTGAAGAAGATTCCTTTTAAAAAAAATAATAATAAATGAATAAAAACATGGACAAGAACTTCAAATTTGAAGGATCAACCAAGGTTGATGAAAGGTGTGGTTCTGAGAAGGAATATGTTGTTCTTGAAGCTTTGATTGAAGGATGCAGCCAAAAAACTTTTGAAAGAGTAAAACAAGAATGAACATAAAAAGGGTTCTTTGGAATTATCCTTATGTTTGGTCAGCCATGTGACAAGTTCGGCCTCGTAGTAATTTATAGTTCTATGGTTGAGGCCTTCGTCTTCTAGTTCAAGTAATTAAGCACAAGCTTATAATCCTAGGGTTATTTTAACTGTAATCTTTATTTTTCTTTTTTGTTTTTATTTAAGCTGATTTTATCCAATTATCGATGTGTTTTGGAGATGTGCATATGATGAGATGTGATCGTATCTAGGTATTTAGGTAAATTGTATGAAGGGATAATTACATTAAGCAACCCACACTATGGGCGTTTTTACACTTTGCAATCTAAACAAAAAAAAATTGCCGATCACCACCTGAACTTTGGAAAATTTTGCACATTACAACCTAAGTGCATTTTCCGGTGGAATATTCTACCGGAATATGCTATTAGATTGCAATGTGCAAAATTTCGCAAAGTTCAGGTGGTGAAAGTGAAACTTTTCTGCCAATTTCACCTTACTATTCACACGTGCATGGCGTGTGAGATGATATTCCACCGGAAAATGCTCCTGGTTGCAACGTGCAAAGTTTCGCGAAATTCAGGTGGTGATCAGCAATTTTTTTTTATTTAGGTTGCAAAGTGTAAAAACGTCCATAGTTTGAGTTGCTTAATGTAATTATCCCTTGTATAAAATATATATTATTTATGAGACTCTTCAGTACTTATAGCCTCCAAATAATGCTTACCAATGTGCATGGAAACCGCATGCATAGGATGTTAGTTTAAAAAATGAAAAAAGAAAAATAAAAGACTAAAGTATACCTTTTAATATAAAATTTATATTATACATGTTTAATGTATTTTTTATATCTATTTTTAATATTGATACTTATATGTTATATATATTTTATAATAATATTATATATATATATATACATACTCTAATAATAGCTTAGGCTGGCAAGCTGGCATCTAAAAGTTCGAGCTCGATTATATTTGAATTGAACTGAGTTTTTTGCCTCAAATCGACCTGAGGTGACTCACGTTGCAGCCCTAGGCCTCATTTACCCATTAACTCCACTTGCATTCTAGGGTCCGACCCCATTGACTCCACATGTAGTTTGGCTCCAATTCAATTGACTCTTTATTTGGATCATATATAAATCAAATCATACATCTGATCTAATAATGGATTAAATTGTTCATAGTATGAAGCATCTTGTGTTATGACGTGTAAATTAAGATAACCTTGGCCTATTCATTAAAAAATACTTCCATTATTTGGAATTTGATTACAAGGAATTTTCATGGCCCCGTAGATAGTATTGAAAATGACAGTTGATCATCAAAGTTAAGAAAATGAAACAAATTACGTCTTATCAACTATTGTTGATTCCTAGGCATATAATGAAGAAATGCATATAAACTAATAAACACACTAAGAATGTATTAATCGATTTGTTTGTATCTAAATACATGTACAATTGACAAATTAATTTTACATTTGTTGCATTTTTTTTTTTTTAAATTTGAAGTTTTGAAACGTCAAAAATTAGTCAAACTTATTCTCAATGAAAATTATTGCACTTCTGATTTTGTAATAATACCCTACTAATGGTCATTGTATTGGATTTAATCCTCATCGTCTACTATAAATAGGTTACTATAAACTCTAAAGTCTAGGAAAGGAAAGAGACAAACAAAAGCATTTTCCACTCTTGCATATATTTTAGAGCAAATTTCACTTTACTCCTTGTACTTAATCTTAGTTTCACTTTATTTCTCTGTACTCTCAATTGCATCACTTGCCTCCTATACTTTTAATTTTGCTTCAATGGTTTAACGCTATAAAATTTAGTCTTATTTATGTAACGGCATTAAATTTAAACTCTTAAAATGACCGAATTGTCCTAAATTTCACTTTATCCGTGTATTCAACCTCAATCCAACGTTACCCTCTGTACTCTGAGTTGTATGTTAATTTGCCATAATTTCCATTCAAACAACATCTCTCATTATTAAAAATTACATTTTGCAACTCTTGTGTGTTTTTTTTTCTAAAAAGAAAAGCCATTATATCTAGTCATACATTAATATCATTGCATAAATATATCTTAAAGATCAAATATATAAACTAAATACAATTCAAAAACTCTAAACTACAATTCAGTAAATTACCATGCGATAGTTAAATATCCACACAATATTGGTGGGACTAGCACCTTCACCTTTACTATGAAAAGGTAAAAGTGACACAGTTTCATCCAAAGGATGATAGCGAAATTTATGTATTATTACCCACATATACATTTCCCTTTTTAGAAGTGGCTGGTAATATGCTCTATTTCCAAGCCAACACAGAGATCTAACTTCTTAATTTTTTAAACAAAATTTAAGGAGCCAATTGACTGCATAAGCTTGAGATTCTCAAATCAAGACAAAGGGGACTTCGTTGAAACCAGACAATAAGTTGTGTCACCACAGATGTATTTTTAGTTTATGACTAATACCAATTTTCTTCTCAAGCATCCAAAGGTGAGTCCAAGTCATTATTATAAAGACCTACTTTTAATTGTTTTAGAGTTCTTTAATTTGGAGAAGACGTTGAAGGATAGCTACAAAGTAACAAAGACTTGGGGAATGCGTTGAAGATGATTTGAGGAAGATGATGCTTTTAGGAAGACGCTAGGGATGATTTCGGAAAAACGAATTTAGATGAATAAGAAATAAAAGTTTGAGCAATTTGGTCATTCTAAGAATTTAAAAGAAAGAGCATTAGGCAAATGGGAGTAGATTTAATTGAGTTAACAAATCGAAGCAAAATTGGAAGTACCGGGTCAAAGTAATCCAATTGAAACTACAGGGAAATGAAGTGAAAGTGACGTTGAGTAAAGAAGGTTAAAGTGGAATTTACCCTATATTTTATATATTTGGGCAATAAACAAGGTCTTTTTCCTCTTCTCCATGTGATTTGCTCATGTTAGTAGACATTAGCGTGGCCATTGGGTTTTACTAGGGCTACAAATGAGTTGAGCATGACAAAAATTTAAGGCTCGAGCTCGTTTCATTTATAGAATTGATAAGCTTAAGCTCGCGCTTGATGGAGCCCTGAAATCCGAGCTTGAGTCAAGCTTAAGCCTTACTTAAGCTTGATAAGCTCATTTAATAATAATAATAATAATAATAATAATAATAATAATATATTTTTTGTACACACTTTTAATATATATATTATATTTAAATAATATATATTATATATTTCTAATATATATTTATAGTAATTTATTACATATAATTTTTTTTTTTAAATAATAGCTCAGATTCACGAGTTTTGAGCCACCATTTCAAAGCTTGAAGTCAAGCTCAAGTTTGATGGGACAAGGCTCGAGCTCAATTAGATTTGAGCCGAGCTTTTTTGTCTTGAGTAGGCTCTCGGTTGTGCTCACATTGCACACCTAGGTTATATTTATTTAGTTAATTAAATTGGAGCATATGTGTCCATGAAGTTGTATAATCTAGTTCCTGGAGATCGGATATTTTGCAGGTGATGAATTAAAATAAATAGAAAGAAGAATGAGAAAGAATTTGTGATAATATTTGCATTGCCGTGTTATGTATTATTTAATTACAATATGTGGAACAATGTTGTTTAAAAGCTGAAGAAGTGTGAAGGTAAGGTAATTTCTTAAAGCAAATTTACTATTCCCTTGAAGTATCAGTTATTTGAGAGTCGCTAGTCAAATGAGTTATAATCATAGTATAATTTGTATGTTAATTATCGTTTTTTAGGAGAGACTGTGCACACAATGCTGATGC
>JACFYI010003620.1:591181-617176 GCA_014898755.1 Handroanthus guayacan | reverse complement strand
GTATTCATTTTCCTTTCTGTTTTCATTTTTCGTCCTTTTTTCTTGGTTTTTATTTTTATTTTATTTTATTTTATTTTTGTCTTTTTCTCGATGAGAATGGAGAATCAGAGTAGACGGTTTCTTCTTAGGGCTATTCTAATCTAAAGTTAGTGTTTCTAGTTCACTAAAGTTAGTGACTAATAATTTCACTGTTTATTTTCAAGGATTTAATCATAACCATCCAAATTATTTTAACCCGTTATTTGTTGAATCCTTAAACAGATCAAATCAACAATCTTAAAATTAACTCAAATTATTTCAAATAAAAATTGTAAGTATTTTATGAAATAACTTAATAAAGTAATGTTTTAAAAATGTTTTTTTTTAAACAATAAATTTTAGTGCAAAATCTAGAATAATTTCTTATTAAATTAACTGTAATGGTAGTTATTTTATGAAATAGTTGTGTAAAAATTATTTAAATTGATACGTTATAAATTAAAGGGGACGTATATAGAAGTTATTAAATTTGGATATTAAACAAGGGTCATGATCATCCAATATTGAAAGTCACCTCAATTGTTCCAGACAATAAATCTATTTATTTCACAAAATAACTATAATTAAGTAGAATTTTAATATTTTGATGTTCTAAAATTGAATTCTTGTACAAAAAAAAAATGATATGATTCGTAATAATTAACCTTATTTTGTAATGAATCAAGGGGCATCAAACGAGTCCAGCCTATGAGTTGGCTCGAGCAGACTCTATCCAAGCTGAGGAAAAGTCGAGCTCAAGCTCATTAACTCAAGCCAACTTTATTGAGCTTGAGCTGGAAGTCAATTCTTCATCAGGTTGTGGACACATTCGCAAAATTTTACTTATATATATATATATTAAATTATATTTAAATGCTTAAAATATATATTTTCTTTTTGGTTCAAGCTGAAAGTAAGAATTATATTCTTTTAAAACAAGGTAATGTGGCCAAGCTCAAACTTAATCTCTTGCATTCGAACTGGAGCTCGATTTTAATCAACACAAAATAAGGTCGTTGAGCTCAAGCTTTGAGCATAAAATTCGAGCTCCATCTCAAGCTTAGAATATAAAATTTGAGATGGAGCTCGAGCCTCCAAATATACCTATGTTTATTCATTTATCAAATTACTAGGATGATTTGAGAAAAGATATCTTCAATGTGTGCAATTACTAGATCTAAATTTGATGTTGGGTACCAAACAAAAAATTCAAATCTTATAATACACTCTCCAGAACTTAAGTATTTAATCTAAATCCAAAAAAGAAAATCATGATATTTAATGAACTAATGGTGATATAGTACAAGTTTTAAATGTTTTGAAGTTTAAGATAAATTTTAGTGCAAAAATTTGTCATAATTTGTATTAATTAATGGTTATGATAGATATCATGTAAAATAGTTGTATGCATAAATGTAGATTAATGTATTAATAAAATACATATTTAGAAGTAATCTTGGACTGACACTAATAATATGTTTAATGTGACAATAATTTTTGTAGTGTTGTTGTGTATAGATCAATATTTAGATTGTCACTACAGCCAATTAGTGATAGACACACACCCACACATATACACATAGCAAGGATCGAGCATCGACAATAACTTATCATTATAATTTAGTGATAGGATGCTCATTATCACTAGATAAAATTACTAAATATTTATCACCAATTGTAAATAGTGACAATATGATCACATTTTTGTCACTGTTGAGTTTGTTTAAATCTTTTACTCCAGGGATAATTACCTCGACATCCCCTGAGGTTTAGCCAAATTACAGAAACACCAAAGAAACACTGCTGTAGTTTTTGAAATTACAATAACACTCCTTGCCAATAATTTACACTTAAATTAACAAGACGTCTATGCAAAATGTTTTAGTAAGTCTAACTAATCGTAATGTTGCATGGGTTCCCCCAAAGTTTCCGTGTGTGGAACTAACAGTAGGGAAAATTATTGTAATTCGGATGTTTCTATAATTAGGCCAACCAAGCCACAAACCACAGGCGTGTTCACGTAATTATCCCGATCCTTTTAACTAGCATAGCAGTGGATACATGCCTAGTGTAAGTTTTCAAAGAATTTTGTTTACCATATTTTAAGGTCAGCTGCTCAACTGATCCGCGGGAAAGGTTGTATATTATCTGTCAGCACAGAGTTCGTTCCAGAAGAGAATGGCTGCAGCAATCCATTGTTCGACAAATCCTCCAAGCTTTTAAGATGGTGAACAATTGATAAACTCGCCCAAAATTCTCGACTGTTTTGGTATTAGATATAAATAGGTCTTAAGTGCTTTGAAAAGGGTTTATAAAGATGATTAATATTGTCCCACATTTAAAAGTATTCACATTGAAACAAATTGAATAAAATGGATTATCCAATCCAAATCAAAATCAAACGACGGCCAAAACCTTTTTTTGTTTTACCTTGAATTAGTTTGGGTGATTTTTGAAAAACTAAATGATTTGAGTCATTTTGCGGATCGAATTTTGAAAACTTATCCAAACTAAACCAAGTTGAAATATATATACACGTATATATTATATTAAGAATATGACAGTATAGAACGCAACTTATAAAAGCCCATTGGTGCTAATTAAGTTGAATTTTTGGCATTAGTTTAACTTTATCTTACATAAAAAAACATAATTGATCAGGCTTATATATTAAAACAAAGATGTGTAATGGAATTTTATAACGAATCACTAATTTTTAATAGAATTACATTTTTTATTTATTATTTTCTCTAATTGATTAAACTAATCAACACAAAACCAGTTTTTAATTGGTTTGAATTGGTCTAGATTTATAGGAAAAATGAAATCAAATCAATATGATTTAGTAAAAATTATATAGTTTGGCTTAAATGGATTTTTGCTCCAAACCCGATCCAAATCGGACAGCGAACGCCCCTATCCATATCAGAAGAATAGAGGGTCTTAAATTGATTTTGTAAGCTACTTACCTTCTTTCATTTTTCTAGACATTTATTGAAAACAAATCCCCCTTGAATATGCGAATAGAACAATATTTCAATCCAAATTAAGGAGATAAAATAGATTTATTAGGCTATATTAGTCGCATATATGTCTAAAGCATAACTTGTAATATTTCAATGAAGGCACTAATAGTGTTGATCAAGCAGGAAATTTTAGTGCACCTACTTCAATATATAATCATTTTAATTGTAAATAAAGTATAACGGGATATATACTCAATTGAATAATATGACATTGAACGGCCCACCGATCAAACCCGATCCAAAATCCATTTATGATCGAGTTACCAAAAACTGAAAATCACCAATGCCTTGTAACATATTAGACATGTGGGCCCCCCCGGTTCTTTTGACGAACAACTGAATACGTGCGTTTTAATTTTTTAATATATATAATTAATAATACCAATTTTAGTTTATATGATAATATATTTTCTAAATTAGTTAAATATACACTTGAATTATAATATGGAAGCATATAAGATTGGATAAGTTGGTAATGTACATATATATATATATATATTAATTTTGGCATTCTTTTTTAATTTAATTTAAAGAGGGCACACGCGCATGCCCGCACACACACACTCCCCCTACATATAAAGAATGATACTATTAGGTAGTTACTATGATGTGTTTTCTAATGAATTGACAGAACTAACCCTATTTTTTAATCGATAAGATAATATGAAATCATTTTTCACCTATCTTTTTTAATATTTATTTATTCTTTTATTCTTTTTCTCCAATTATATTTTTTTCAAATTTTATTCTCTTTAAATTTATTTTTTTAATCCAATTATTCTACAAAGTAAATTCACGGAAAAATATTTAAAAAATTAACAAACATTAATACCATTTAACATAAATAAATATTTTAATTTGATCACACACATCAAGTGATTATTACAATACATAATTCATTTCTAATGTAAGAAAAGTTCAATTGAGCGGTAAAAGTTCCAACTATACAGCCGAATACCACTAAGACAATGCTTGAAAATCTCATCTAAACAAACAACTAAGCAACATAACATAAACAGAACATCCTATATTTCAGCTACTCTCAACAGAAAACTTACTCTTTAACTCCCCATGAATCAAATCTTAAACCCTTTCTTGTCATAAATGAAATCTTGAACTAAACCATTTTCTTGTCAGAAACTTCACTTTCCAAACTAAAAAGGACATAAAAAACTCAATTAGTTTCTCATGGAGGGAAATATTCACCATTTTCGTCGGTTTCATGGCTCGAAAATATTGCTTCTATCCACAATCTTTCTCCTCCAGTTCAATATAGCGACGTCACATGAAGTTTCAGTTTCTGTTGGTCATCACAATGAAGATGATTTTCACCACCGTCTACACCTCTTATCCTACAGTGGAGATCCTCTTGCCATCGAGCCATTGCTCAAGTTTGAGAATCCGAGATTGAAGAATGCTTATATCGCATTGCAAGCTTGGAAAAAAGCCATACTATCTGACCCGAACAATATAACTGCCAATTGGGTCGGATCCGATGTGTGTAGCTATACCGGGGTATTTTGTTGGCCTGCACCCGATGATCCATGTGAACGTACGGTTGCAGGTATTGATATCAACCACGGAGATATAGCCGGGAACCTCCCACATGAACTAGGGTTGCTATACGATCTTGCGCTTTTTCACCTAAACTCAAACCGGTTTTGTGGTACAATTCCTGAAAGTTTCGTTAACTTGTACCTACTGTATGAGCTAGATCTTAGCAACAATCGGTTTGCAGGAAGGTTTCCGGAACTTATCCTCCAATTGCCAAGCCTAAAGTATCTTGACATCCGGTACAATGAATTTGAAGGCGAACTTCCAAAGGGGCTCTTTGAGAGGGATTTTGATGCCATTTTTATTAACAACAACAGATTCTCGTCTGCCTTGCCTGACAACATCGCCAACTCACCTGTATCCGTCATAGTCTTGGCCAACAACAAGTTTGAAGGATGTGTTCCTGCAAGTTTAGGCAATATGTCAACATTAAACGAATTGATTCTCACAAACAATGGTTTTTTCTCGTGTTTCCCAAGTGAAATTGGGAAGCTCAAGAACTTGACGGTTCTAGACGTGAGCCGTAACAAAATTACAGGTCCTTTACCCGACTCCATTGGAGATATGGACAGCTTGGAGCAACTCAATATAGCACATAACATGATGTTTGGGACAATCTCTATCAAGATATGTCAGCTTCCAAGCTTGAAAAATTTCTTATACGATCACAATTACTTCACAGATGAATCTCCAGCTTGCTTAAAATTGCCTGGATTTGATGATCGAGCAAATTGTTTCAGACAAAAGCCAAAGCAAAGGAGCGCGTTGCAATGTCAAAGGTTCTTGTCTCAAACAGTCAACTGTAGCAGTTTCAAATGTGATACCTCATTGCACCCCGTACCAATTTATCCGGCTTCGCCTTCTCCGCAGCCACCGCTTTCACCACCACTACCACCTTCAACGGCACCTTCATCATCACCGTTAGTTTCTCCACTTGCACCAACCAATCCAAAGCCGCAGCCAGCACCAGAACAGGCCCCAGCACCGTTACCACCCCCACCGGCCCCTGTTAAAATTGCCCCTAGCCCGGATATACCACCGATAATCCCTTCACCTTCCCCGTCAAACTCTACACCACCGCTATGTCCATGTGTGAGAACGCCCCCTCTCCCGTGAAATTCCCCATCAAACTTCTGATCAGTCGCATTTTCAAACTCTATTCAGTCACTAAGTCAGTAGTTTTTATCTGCCTCCCTACAACAACATCGTATTCTTCAGCTCTTCTTGCATGTCAAGTGAAATATTACAAATATTATAGGGGTCCCACGATTCTGTTGTTCAAAGATAGACGAAAATATAAATGGAGGTGATAAAGGAGATTAAAGAAAGCAATCTTCTGCTTTTTATGGAAAATTTACATTCAATCAGTATATTGATCAACATAAGTTACTTTACTGCACTTAGATTTGGTGTAAAAGCTATGAGCCTATGCCACTGAGTAACTTAGTTTATGATTGGTTCCGATGTGGGTCAGATTATCAAGTCATTATACTCTTTCAAATAACAACATTTGCACCAACGCCATCTTCAAATGAAGTATTTTGATACTCTTTTTGGATCAGGTTGTTCTAGTAAATGCTTATCATCACAGAAAGTATCATCTATGGCATCTGAATTTATAATCATGCAATGCAGTTCTGAGTATATCAAATTTTGAATGTTCTTTTATAAACTTTTAATGAGGAAATATCTGAGGCAAAATGAAAACTTAAATGAATTTACGCGGTGTTCAACTAAGACAATTGACAATGATAATCTTTCTCCAAGAAAAGCCCCATTCAGTCCCCTAATCTCTACTATTTGCCTGCTCCTAATAACATTCATCAGCAATTTCCTTGTCCATTGCATCTTTATTTTGAGTTTTGATAAAGATGGCTTTGCATGTATGAAGTACATTTTGCCCTCCCAAACTATTGTGTTGATTTTTTCCCAATATTAACCTTTCTAGTTTTCTCAAAAATAGTGGAAGCCAAAATCTACTAGTATCAAAATGATGATAAATAGTAAGAGGTCATATCGGTGAAAGAGGTACTTGGTCAACTAGATGGTCAGACTTGGCTGTGGTCTTTCTGGAGAGTGCCTAAGCAAGGTCAAGGAGACCAACAGCACAAAATCATCCAGGGATAATTACCTCAGCATCCCCTAAGGTTTAGCCAAATTACAAAAACACCAAAGAAACACCATTGTAGTTTTTGAAATTACAATAACACTCCTGGACAATAATTTATCGTTAAATTAACAGGACATCTATTCATAATGTTTCAGTAAGTCTAATCGTAATGTTGCATAGGTTCCCCTAAGGTTTCTGCGTGTTGAGCTAAAAGTAGGGAATCTTATTGTAATTCGGATGTTTCTATAATTAGGCCAAACCACAAACCACAGGTGTGTTCACGTAATTATCCCAATCCTTTAACTAGCATAACAGCGGATACATGCAAAGTAAAAGTTTTCAAAGAATTTTGTTTACCATATTTTAAGGTCAGCTGCTCAACTGATCCGTGGGAAAGGCTGTATATTATCTGTCAGCACAGAGTTTGTTCCAGAAGACAATGGCTGCAGCATTCCACTGTTCGAAAAATCCTCCAAGCTTTTAATGTCTTGTTGTATACGTGTCAAATGTGAAATTGCATATTCAAGAACTAGAGGGTCATCTGGAAGATTCTGTAGCAGGTTAAGCAAAGTCTGTCTATAAACTTGAGCAGACAATAACGGACTTGCTATTTGACGACTTCTGCAGAAGATTGCAATCTTGATCATGTGCTCACACATATTACCCACCATCGACCAGGAACAATCACAAAGCGCGAACTCAGAACCGGGATTCCATATTGTATATGCCATGCTAGTATCTGCCTGAGAAACAACTTTCGCAAACTGGAGATTTTCCTCATCCAGCAATACGGCAATATCTGGGATTTGCATAGCTTGACACCATGCGTTGGTTAAGCTAAATCGATCCCTCAAATTTTCAAAACACCGTGTCTCAACTATATATTGGTCGAACCAATAGAATGAGTGAAATTGGGTTGTCAATGCATGTATCAATAAGTCAGCTCTATGATACGAATTTGCTTGCAGCAAACTCAGAACTCTGGTTTTCAATCTTAGGTGATAGGTTTCTACTGAAGCGTAAGATTCTTGACCTGCCACTGGGAGAGTCCTCATACGGTTGACCCATGATTCTGAGAGGCAAAATTGTCGTATTAAAATCTATTGCATGTTTTGGAAATATGTCATAACAGATATATACGCTTCAATATATATCAAATGACAATTGACAAGCAATACGATTACATTCTCAAATAAGTTTGTCCAAATAAGAAGGAGGCAAAGAAAAGGATCCCACCAAATAAAAGAAGGGATAACTACCTCAACACCCCCCAAGGTTTGGCCTAATTATAGAAAATAACCTGGAAGTTTCGAAAATTACAATAAAATCCTCTTTCATTCATTAAACTGACAAAAAATTTAACCAAGCCTACGTAACGCTGCAATTAGACCCCTTGAAAACTTAGTTTACTTAAACATGTTACATTGACAAGAACTCTACCTATAATATTTTAGTCCAGATTCAATACGTTAGATTTTTTACACAGGCTACTGTTTTTCTCTTAACTAAATTAACGGTAGAGGATGCATTGTAATATCCCAAACCACAAGGGGTTAGTCAAGGAGTTTCGAGGTAATTATTCCTAAAAGAATGCAAGGGGAAGTGTACCTATTTTTGGCAACCATTCACGTCTGAAGTATTCTATAAATGCAGACTGATCAATATATATTTGCATGAACTCCTCGACAGCATCTGCAGTGCTCGACCCGTTTCTTGTGCAGTACAAAATCTTGCCTAAGTGCTTAAACATCTCTCTTTGCACATCAAAATTGCTACAAAATTTTAATAGACCTTTAAGCCAACTACGGCGAACATGCCAGAGGGATGACAAAACCCGACATTGGAAGGCTTCTCTGAGAGGAAGAAACAAAATATTAAGGTGATGTTTCTTTTAAACATACAATTGCTTGGCATGATATAAAGACCGAAGTTTATGGTTTACCGAATAACTGAAGCCTCAAACAAGGGATCATCCACAAGGACTGCATTAGGTTTCCACCTTGTGTCCTTGCCGCGTATTCTTTCAACAAGAGATGGCATCCATTTGTGAATATTTTGAGCGAGAGAAGAGGAAGTAATGATCCAGGCAACTGGAATTGCATTTTTCGATGAGTCAAATGCAAGCAGCGAGCATAAAGCATACTGTATAAGTCAAAAGAACAAAAAGTTAAAAGAAGAAGGAAAGTTAATAGAAACTTGGATTAGTAAAACCTTTATATAATTCTTGCAATTCTAGCTATCAAGCTAAAAATGGAACCAAATAGATGTAAGTATCAACTTGATGTTTATTATCTTTAGTTCGTTCTTTCTACTTTCTATTCTCAATATTTTGTCCAACAAGTAAGAGCAGTAATCCAGATATACAACAAGCCAATATATTAACCCCATAACGAAGGAGAAAAAGGAAAAAAGGAAAGAGAAAAAAAAAATTGGTATGAGCCAGTTCCTAAATGGCGTCCTGATCTAACAGGGATTTCTTGGAAATGCAGGTAAAAAGAAAGAGCACTTGGACAATCTCAGTGGGTATGTTTTTTATTCGTAGGCCATAGTTCTTAAGAAATTGGTACAGCCTCTCTCTCTCTCTCTCTCTCTCTCTCTGTGTATGTGCGTGCGTCTTTGTGTGTGTGTGTGTTTTCAACATATACTATCACAATTCTTTTTGCCACTTCTCAGTTTGTTGAAGAATGCATTAAAGAATGTGAACTCAGATGCTTATAAGAACCCCTACAGTCCTTATGGTCAAATTTTACCACATCCACTTCAACTTCTAGTAACAATGTGTTATGAATGAACTTCTTGTTCTTCATAACACAATGACAAGCAAAGATCAGCAAGAAAACAAACTCATGGCCAAGAAAAAAGAATAAACCATGAGAAAACCTTAAGCTTCTTAGATGCAGATGCCGAATGAGAAGCTACAGGTCCATTATGTCCATAGCGAAGCATCTGCTGTAGCTGCCAATCCGTCTGTATTCCCACTATAAAAGATTCAGAACCAGAACTCTCCTGGAAGTAAAAAACACGCTTATGGTGTCGTTGCACCCAAATTTTTACACTGCAGGTGTCATCTGAATGTAACTCGTAGGAGGAGTTGTGTATGTGCCTTTCCATGTTACGTACATCATTACGAGTAAGGAAATCATCACGATTGTGTGGGCCCCCATGCCTTTGCACTTCTTCCATGTGATGTTGGACAATCTTGTCTAAAGGTATTCCTGCATGAAGCATGGACATCACTTTTTGGCGTAGTTCCTCTGATATTCGAGGAGCATACATAGCTCTTGTTCCCACAGCTTCCTGATCAAGAATTCCATGGCATGGAGCCCCCGTTTTATCCACATGATTTCTTTGATTGTAGATGATAAGAGCAAGCAGAGGCCGTGTGTATAAGCGTTTAACCGTAAAATGACAAAGGCAACCCCTCATCATGTGTCTTCGTCCGGGTCTACTTCCCTTACCCGAAGCCGGTTTAATGCTCGAGTTTTCACCTATATGTGGTTCAATATCTCTGTAATCTTCAGGCCCATAAGAGCACCAATACCTAAAACTCAAGAAAACAGAAACAAAGTTAGTTGCATACAGACATTTCTCATTTTGTTCCTCCCAAATTTTTTCAAAAATCTGAAACAAATATACATATGCGTCTACAAGCAAGGACACAACGTTCCAAAACCGAAGGAGCAAATCTAGTTCAAGGTTCATCTTCAAGAGCATAACAAATACCACGAAAAAGTGACTTACAAGGAGTTACATACAATGTATATTCAAGATATCCATCAACTCTTGGTTTATTCAAACTCCCTTCAGGTCTCTTTCTTCTTGATTCTACACGGAAGCTAGCCGGGCAATCTTCGTTGGTAGATTCACCTTTTACAAAATCATCAACTCGAGAAAAAGGAATTAGTGCAATATCATCACCACCTTGACGACCACCTTCTACCTTAACCCAATTTATATGAGCCGCAGAAAATTCTGCATAAGGAGGATCCTGCACTGGCAGGCTCAGTATGTCCTCCATTCTTGCCATCTGACGTAATATGAATACAACAAGAAGTAAACATCAATTCAGCAAGTTGCATAGGCATCATGAGAATTAGTATAATTGTCTCCATACAGACAATTTATTCTTAAATATGTAACATGATTCTATTCCATTACAGGCTAAATTTGTAGATAAAAAGGTTATTGTCCTAACACATAACTCACTGAACACTGAAATAACATAACAAGATACCTGGTAAGAGGAACAAACAAACAAAATTGGAAAATTTAAAAACAAATAGAGATGAGTAAAGTTTGTACCTTTGCTTTATGACCCTTCATTCTTCCCTCCGATGAAAATACTCCAAAAATAGTGCAAACAAAAGGTAACCTTTGGAGAGTGAAGTGCAAAATTTCAACTTAAAACTCAAAGATTGCAAAAAAGATTGAATGTTTCTTGAAGGAAATAATAGACTAAACACAAAAGCTATATTACAAGAAAGACAAGAAGCAAAGACGACTGATTATCAAGGTGCAATCCCTCCCAAATATTTACTCCAAAATAACAAGAAATCAAGGCAGAAAAATATGAAGCCTTTGAAACTTCAATAAATTGCTAAAATTAAATAATTATAAAAGCTCAACTCTGCAGAATAATCCTGGGATTTTGCTCAGGTCTTCCACTTCTTTTTCCACTCACTCACTCACTCACTCACACTCTCTCCTTCTCTCTCTCTCTCTCTCACACACACACACACAAATATATATCCATATACACAAGTATACGTAATTGCCACTTCAATCTTCTTATGAAAGAACTTACTCTTTTCACAACTTAACATTTGCGGTTTCGCCTAGTGGTAAAATAAAAATGTTGGGTTTAACTCAGTAAATGGGCCTTTCCCGAGAACAGGTGGGTTGCCTCTCATTTGGTTTGTCTTGTATGGGCCATTACTACATGAAACGTGACAACACCAATTAGAAATTTCCTGCTGAATAAGATTTATATGGTCATGGTGGACCAAAAGTTCGATTTATTTTTTTGGGTTGTTACTTTCGTTTTTTTAAATATAGATACGACTCCTCCTACATTTGTCCATTTATCCAATATTTATGATTTTTTATATGGCCTGCAATACATACTCGAATATGCGCATAAAATAATTAATAATAGAATTCATGTATATTAAAATATAACTGACTTTGTGTGTATTTAGTTATTAATATGTGATTAGTACATTTAATATAATTGCATTCATAATATGATAAGAAATGTGTTGAGTACTTTTTAGTAGACTGTGGATGGTTATTAGATCAAATTAATATTAAGAGGCATTTTAGAAATACACCTTTGACATATATAGCACAGTTATGTGTTTTATAGTATATTTATTGACTTATTAAGACCGTGAGTATGATTTTTATCATTATCAACAAAAAAAAAAAAACAAAGAAAATGTCCAAATTATGCGTAGTTCCTTTCTTCTTTTTTTTCAATTAATACATAAATATAAACATTTTAATGTGTTCAAAAGTTAGAAACATTAACTAGTACAAAAAAAAATTTCTCAAACTATCATGCAATAGAGACAAAAAAAAATAAAAAATGGCATGTTTACACGTTAGAATGAAACTCATAACTAAGCATAATAGAGAAGATAAGCAACTGTACATTAACCAATAAAGAGAATCATTGCTAAGAATCAATGGTAACCAACTTTTAAGCAATAGTATTAAACCGTATTTTTTATTTTAGAATGTATAAGTTTTGCAAGGGGACAAACTTTATTCTACGAGAATGAATTTATTAAGTTAAAACACCTTTCTAAAGCACAAACATGTTCTAGCATAATGCCCATATTGGGGAATATCTCTTTGACTTCAAACCAAGCAGATATGTATATTTAATCCTTAATTAATTTCTTTGTCATAGGCAAAGATTTTTTATGTAACTCGGCATAACGACACAAAATGCATGGTCCGTGCCTCCCTTCAAGAATTGAAGGTGACATCTTTGGAATAACTTGGCAAAAAGACACCACTATCAAATATTCTAGTGGCATCAAATTTTCAAGAAGCTTTTATAATCATTTGATATGGATAGGTCGATCAATAAAATGACAAAAATGTCCCAATAACTTAAAAATAAAAATCACTAAATACTCCAAATTTTCTCGAACAGACTGACTTCAATTAGAGTTTTGATTTTTAAATAGTAACCATGTGATGAAAACACATCTCTCATCTCCTAGAGCTACCAAGCACAACCGCATTGGTTTATGTCAAACAAATACTATAAATATTTTCCATTGAGGTTCTAATCAGTTAATCACTTTATCTATTATCAATCCTTCTTATAAGTCTTAGATCTAATATCCCACGTTACTAATTTAAGCATTAAAGGATTTTCGTTCTGACACCCCAATAACCCTAATTTTTTTTTTTTTTTGTTTGGCAAAATTAAATCATTGCAAACTTTGTGGGAATATATCCGACGAATCATCCACTAAATAGATTGTTTCAGATAATGATCAAGATTACATATTTTTATAATAGGATCAATCCTTTTCGGAACGCCATCCTCTTCATTGACTTTGATTCCCCTCTCTTATGCTTAAGTCAGTTTAGATCACCGAAAGTGGGCAATTGAAGGAATAATACTATAGGTTAACAGATGCCCTAGTCCACATTCTGCGGCAAATACGCCTTCTTTTCATAACGGCCCCTCAATAACTGTGGCGTCACTTCTTTTCTGACCTTAACCCCATTGTTATTTGTTAATTAGCTGCTAGCCTGCTCCCTGCTGCGTATATATATATATATATGTAACATTCTTCCACTAGTTTTTTCATCATCATTCACATTCGTCAATGGAGCCCCAAGACCAGAATCGGGAAACCGCGAAATGGAGCTCCATTTCCATGAAACTGAAGCAAAACTTGGTTTTCAGGTCCAAATTGGCCGAACTAAATGGCGCCATGGGGGACTTGGGCACTTACATTCCTATAGTTTTGGCGTTAACTCTCGCCAAGAATCTTGATCTTGGGACAACACTGATTTTCACTGGAATTTACAACTTTGTAACTGGCGCAATCTACGGAGTTCCGATGCCTGTGCAGCCCATGAAATCAATAGCAGCAGTAGCCATTTCCAATCCAAACTTCGGAATTCCTGAGGTAATGGCGGCCGGAATTTGCACCGCCGGAATCCTATTCCTTTTGGGCGTCACAGGTTTGATGCAGTTTGTTTATAAACTGATTCCAATATCTGTTGTTAGGGGGATTCAGCTGGCTCAAGGGCTATCCTTTGCTATGACTGCTGTTAAGTATATTAAAAATGTGCAAAATTTTTCTAAGTCTAAATCTGTTGGAGAAAGGCATTGGCTAGGGCTGGATGGTTTGCTTCTTGCTCTTATTTGTGCTTGTTTTATCATAATTGTTAATGGGTCTGGTTCAGGGGACGAAAATGATGACAGGGAGAGTGATTATGATTTTACAAGAAGAAAAAAATGGAAGAAAATCATTTTTTCTCTTCCATCTGCAGTTATAATCTTCTTGTTGGGAGTAGTTTTGGCTGTTATAAGGGGGCCTAAAGCTGTTAAAGGGTTTAAATTTGGTCCATCTTCTATAGAAGTTATTCATATGTCTAAGCATGAGTGGAAAGAAGGATTCATTAAAGGAACAGTCCCTCAACTCCCCTTATCAATCTTGAACTCTGTCATTGCCGTTTGTAAGTTGACCACCGATCTTTTCCCCGAGAAGGACATTACAGCAACGTCTGTGTCAATTACGGTTGGGCTAATGAACCTGATAGGGTGCTGGTTTGGAGCCATGCCGTGCTGCCATGGGGCCGGAGGGCTAGCCGGGCAGTACAAATTTGGTGGGAGGACAGGGGGGTGTGTGGCTTTGCTTGGTGGGGCTAAGTTGGTTTTGGGGTTGGTTCTAGGGAGTTCGTTAGTGAGGATTTTGGATCAGTTTCCTGTTGGGGTTTTGGGGGTTTTGCTGTTGTTTGCTGGCATTGAGTTAGCTATGTGTTCAAGGGATATGAGCACTAAGGAGGAGTCTTTTGTGATGCTCATATGTACCGCGGTTTCGCTAGTCGGATCAAGTGCTGCGCTTGGATTTCTTTGTGGGATGGTTGTTCATTTGCTTGTTAGGTTGAGAAAAGTGGATGATATCAGATCTTGTTCCACATTTTGGTCGTCCCATCGGAGCGAACCGTAGGGACTTAGGTTGAAAGGGTTTCTCTTGGATGCAAAGAAAGGATGATTACCTCATCACCCCCTAAAATTTGACCTAATCACAGACACATCTTTTGTGGTTTGAAAAATTATAATAACATTCTCTACTGTTAGTTTAACTAATGGAAAACTTAATGAAGTTTGTGTAATATTACAAGTAGAATCTCTGGTTAGGGGGTCTTGTTCTAATGTTTCAAGCAATACGTTACATTTTAAGAGGGTATAATTGTAATGTTACACTAGTTTCGCTATGTTTTTGTCACATGAACTAATGATAAGGGTATTATTATAATTTCCCAAATCACATGGGTGTCTTTGTAATTAGACCAAATCTGAGGGTTGTTTAGGTAATTATACCTTTAAAGAACTTTATACTTTTGTTGTTGTGACATTTTTTTTTTCCCTCACTATTCGCGTGTTTTTGTACCGCTGGTTGTTCTTTTTCTTTCTCTTTGCTTGAAATGTCAAGAGAAAGAGAGAAACATAGACCCTGTGTTGCCAACTAGTAAACACTCTTTCATGTTCATGCTGAAGGAAATTATGAGAACCACTCTATATGTTGTAAAGATGGCAAACTTATCATACCAATTCATCACTGCCACAAAATTTCCTATGTTGCATAGACTTGTGCTCAATATCTTGTCGCAAGAGACGAATAAAGCCTTAAATATACCATAATGTCTAAAGTAACTTTTATTCGTTGAGTGATGGCCCTTCCATTCTTCATCATCAGAGCATTTAGATTGACTTTTAGCCCCACTCGATATGTGACTCTCGCAGTCAAGCTCCCTTTAGCCTCAGGGACAATTTCCATCCTTCCTGAGAAAACTTTTGGACACCTTCGTTATCTTTCAAAGGTCTATGTCTAGTGGAAATTGTGTATATTGGAACTATTCTTGACTCGTAGCTTATGGCAGTGTATAAAACACACGCCCCCATTCCTTCCTTATTTTTAACATCATTCAAGTAGACTTAGACTACTCAATTTGTGGATAATTACCATTGTAGGACAGGTACTTGTTTCAATTATAGTCCATGGCCGTAAATAATTAGAGAATGTAGATGATATTAATTAAATTCATTAATGAGGTGGTTAGTGTTTCTAACTTAGGACAACAGCTGTATGGGCATCAATTCATGTATCTCACTAAACCCTTCAACAAGTGAAATTCAACTTTATGTGGGTCAAAGTTCATTTTTCTTTTATTTTTTAAGAAAATATTATAATTAAATAAATCTTTCAAGTACACAAGAGAAAACCAAGTGTCATAAAAAAAAACAGTGTTAAAAATAAAACCATTTAGTTTGATCATTGGATAAAAAGAACCTCATATATATCATGTATTAGAAAAGTAATCCATCAACATGTTGTACCTCAAGGTATATTAATATTATTTTTAGTACAAGAAAATGCTAAAAAAAAAAATTAATTCTAATTGTTCGACTGGCGAGAAAAATGCCAAGTAAAGGGGGAGATATAATGTAAAATGGAGAAAACTCATTTTCCTCATAAAATTGTGACGAACATGAGGGGGGAAAAGCTTGTTTGGCATTCTCACATCCTATAATACGATAGTCTTCCATAACTTCCATTTCCATCGTTCTTTTCTTCGTTATTTTTTCAGTCATCCAGATAAACTTTGAGATTTTATGTTTATTTGATTTCATTTTCTCTTTCCGTAATATTTTTATTTTTGCATCAAAATTAAACCAAATAAGAAAAATGTAAATATAAATTAGAAGTAAATGATTCTTCTGTTATATTCTGTTAGGTGCAATGCTTTAGTTTGTGTTCACATCTAAAGAGAAAGGGTTCATTTGTTGTTTGTCTTTTTCTTTTTTATTGACACAGAGAAAAATACCAGAGAAAAAGGCACACTTGGAATCAACTGCTGACTAAAATCAAATTACATTATTAGTACATAAACCAGAAAGTGATCAAATTCACACATAATTGCTAGAAAGCTCTCCAAATCTTGAAGAAATGAGTTCTGGAATTTCATTTCCATCAAATGCTTCTAAGTCTTGCAGAGGTTGCTGCAACTTTCATAGCATCTCTCCAATCTTGCACCATCTGCAAGGGAAAACCACACATTTTGGACTCCATGAAAAGCAATAACTTTCTGCTTAGAGGGCGTCTGCAACAGCTTTTGGCTTTTGCTTTACGGAGAAGTAAAGAGTTGTTGAGAAGGCTAGGTTGCAATGAAAGTTGACAGTATTTGAAAATACAAGTTAAAAGTAAGCAGAAGCACCACTTGTAAACACTAGAAAATAGCTAAGTTCAAGTTAAAAGTTGAAAAGTTGGTGAAAGGACCCCTTAATTATCTTTTTGTCTGGATAAGCACGACAAAAAGAGATTTATAAAACGACCACTAACTGATGCAAAGTTTGAGAGAACGTCCAATCCAACAAATTGATAGTTTCGAAAATAGACCTTAAAAATATCAAAAATTTTGCAGATGTTGGCTTTAACTTTTTTCTACTTATAACTTCAAAGAATTAAAAGCAGAAATGCCACTTTCAAACACTCCATAACACTCTGAAATAGTTAAAATTAAACTATAGGTTGTTGCAAACTATGTAATAATTCTATTGTGTATGTGCATGAGAAAGAGAGAGAGATTTATATTACCACCACTAGCTGGAATACAAAGTTCCAAAGAGCAACCAATCTGACAATAGTACTCATAATCTGCAGCCGAACGAGGAACACAGCTAGTAAGACACTGATAATAACAAGCCAACCTCTCAGAATTTGATTTGCTGCTCCTCAAAAAGCACTTATTATAGCAACCTCCCAAGCAGGTATACACCTGCGCATTAACACCATTTGCGAGCACCACCAGCGCCACCACAACCGCCGCCACGATGCGGGCTGAGCCACCGCTGCTCCTCCTCTCCATAGCCACCACGGTTTTTTTGCTGTCTGCTGAAATGGGACAATTGTATAATTTGAAATGAAGGGGTCTGTGTATATAGTTCCAAAAGTTCACCTAATTTAGTGATCATTAATCAAGTGCATTTATTATGTGGTTAGTGCTTTTAAAATTTTGTTCCCCTAAGGAATGTAGCTTCTGTAGCATCAACATATGAGGTTATTTAGTTCAGTGAAAAGATCTATAGTGGATTGGGTTTTGTGGACTAGATGAAAAACTTGGAAGATGCTATTGATGAACAGAGAAAGAACAATTTCACTTCCTTTTTTAAATGTGGAATAAATGCAAATAGGACATTGTGAGATATTTTTGTTGATTATGCTCAAATTTATTGTTTATGAAAGATTAAGTCATATTGTGGTATTGTCGCACTTGCACCATGGCGGGGAATTTCATCCTTAAGAATGTGCCTATGGGTGAGAGAGAACACTGGAAAAAATTATTTTCATGTATGGCAACAAGAGAACGAATTATTCGCGCAGATGGTGTCATATGATGATGCTTGAAGTCATTATCCCACCGGTTAATGTTGACGCTTAAATTCGTTGGCAAGTTAATAATGATGTTTAAATTTATGACCAAACATGAAAGACTCAATAGTATTAAGGTGTAATCCTACCAATACCAATGCTCAGGGGTGTTATCCTCCAAAGGCATCAAATGTGAGATAGGAAACAATGGAACAACTTATAAATTCCCACTATCAGCACATGATGATTCCCAAATTCATCACAAGACATGTAAAGCTCAACCATTTTGAGTTATATATTATCTTGGTAACATAACACAGTGGGATCTTTCCTTAAAAGATACCTCGAATAGTGAAAGAGAAAAACAACTTATAAAGTATCTCAAGAACTACGATTCTTCGAAAGTGAGACAAGAATTTGTATCATAAATTAATACTTGATTACTTCTCATTTGATATATTTAGTAGAAGATAAGAGCATCCAACATAGGATGTGGAGATAATAAGAAATTTAGAAAAGGAAATGTGATAAATTTACTAATCATCTAAAGTATTTCAATTTTTTCTTCTTTTTATTTTTTGTTTTTTAATTGATCTGATCTCCAAATTAGCCTGAAAAATATGTAGAGTGCAGAAATCATTCTTTGTCACAAAAATACTTTCCTCCAAGGTTACTCAACATTCAACGGGAGACAATTCCAATAAATTGACCTTTCAATGACACAACAAGAGATCACCATACAACTGTATGGGGAAAGTAGACAACCATTCTTCACCATGGTAAAAAACCGTAGAATAACTACCTCAATGCTCGTTGATGTTTGACATAATTACAATAACATCCTTTATAAATTAAGAAAATATAATAACATTCCGAATCGACGAAAAACTTAAAGAAATATAGCTATGGTTTGAAAAATTACAATAACATCTCATGTAGGTATTATAGTAATTTTCAAAACCACAAAGATGTTATTGTAATATTCCAAGTTTTCCGTTGGCTGAACTAATGGACGATATGTCATTGCAATTTTTTAAATCATGAGAACTATTATTGTAATTAGGTCGATAATTAGGAGGTGTTGAGGTAATTGTGCCCTTTTTTCTTCTATTGATCACTAAAGTCTAAAAGTACACATAGCCCACATCAATTTACAACCCCTAGTACCAAACAAAATACTATTATGAATAATGAAACAGAAACATCAATAAATACAATCTATACATCCTTTTGCACCTTAAGTTCCATAAATTTACACCATGGTTCCAAAAATGTAAACTTTTTCAACATATTCATCTGTATTTCTTCACAATTTATCATCATATCATAGCATTTTTCACTGCAACAAAACCGTATAACTAAGCATACGGTATAAATACGATGCCCTCTTAGCTGCGTACTATCCGAAAGGATTTCCTCCTTGTGACAATGAAGAATTAGGAGGCAAAGAGTCCACCCCATTTGCTTGCTGAATTGGGTTCAATGATGCAAATACATCTTCACTGCCAAAGTTAGCAATTCCTTGTGGCCTAAAAAGAAATAGTGTAACTTTAAATGTAAATTAATCAAGAAAGTGAAACAGTATTTAATCTTGTATGGGACAGGGCATTAAAAGAATTTAATGTACAGAGGAAAAGAAAAGAAATGAAAAAATTGTGAAGTTTCTTTTGCATCAAATGACCATTAAATAGCTTTAGAAATATCAATTTATCAATCTGATAGGACTAAGGTAGGTAAAAACAATTGTGAGATATTGACTTCTTGGTGGATATATTGACTTAATTTCCTCTTTTTGATCTATATATCTGGCCCCTAACCCACCCATAAAGAAAACGAAACAGGGTTATGATTTGAACTAGAAAAACAAAAATTTTGCACTTTGCTACTTAAATTTTTTTCTTCTGACACTTTGCCAGCTATGCATTTTACCATCACTTAGCCATATTTGAGCATTTCCTGTGGAACACTCCATTGAGAATCATGATTCGCAAGAACGGTCACAGATGTCGGAATGTAGGTCACCTTTCCAGTTTCATTACAATGTCGTGGAATCGTCGCGGTCCCGACCATTCCACTCATTTTTCTTTTAATTTAAAGTATAGATCTTTATTCCTAAGGAAAAAGTATAGAAGGTATTAGAAAAGGTAAAGTTGCCTTTCCGATCCATTTCGTTCTGCTGCATTAGTTAGTTGATAAATCGGATTGTCATCCCTCAGCTGATTTATCCATTTGTTACATTATTTCACACAAAAACTGTTCCATATCATAACATTGGAACGGAGAAGGCCATTCCCCTTTTATTCTGGCCTTCCAGCGAAGCATGTTGATGAGAATGAGTCATGTGACCTATACTCCTTTCTTGGGGGTATTTCCACCATTCTAGTTTGCTAAAACACTCAGCCATTGAATTATGGTTTATTCTTGTTCTTAAAATAAGGTTTCATTCCATACGATTAGTTAATTGGCGAAAATACCGTAAAAAGGATGTCAAAAAAAAAAATTTAGGGAGCTAAGTGTAAAAACCCGTATGATTCAAATGGAAAATGTTTTTATTCATAATTTGAAACAGCCATCTTCTGCAGAAACCAAATAGAAAGTTACCTGGTAAGTGGCATGTTATTGGGTAGCTGCCCCAGGAAAGCCCCACGAACTACGTATAATCAGATAAGCATACAAAAAGATGGCATTAACACATTGAAATATATGATACTCCAACTTATGGTTAAAAAAAAATGGTGCTTTTCTTTCTAACCTAAAGGCATATTCATCCCATATGGGGGCATTTGAGAAGGTATTGATGGAGCATAAGGTGATGGCGGCGACTCTAAAGCTGTTGAAGCCGGCATTCTTGGCAGTGCTCCTTGAAACGATGACATTGAAGGAAACTAAGGAGAAGAAAATACGGGAATATGGTTAAAAAAAAGAACTGCCCTTTACCAGGAATATGGCTAAGAGGGTGTTTGGTTATTCGAAACATCATGTAAGCTATTATATCTTACATTTTTGGAGTTTATAAGATATTAGATTTTATTTTATACTTAGGTTGTTGAAATGTTTGGAAAAATAAGTTCTTTGGAGCTTATAAGAAGTTATAAATGAGAATTCATGGTTAAAATTGAGAGATCACATTAAGTCTTAATAAGTTAGAACTCCTTACTTTAATCCTAACATCTCATTTAAGGAGTTCATAAGCTCTTTTTTTGAAAAATTACCAAACATTTTTGACAGATCATAAGCTCTTAAGCATTTTAAAGATGTTTTAAAGAGCTTATAAGCTCACCTTATATGATTCCATAAGAACTCATATCATGATCTCGATGAATTAGACTATTAATTACATGAGTTTTAAATATTATCCATGCTTACCATTGCTGTTTGACCTTGGAATCCATCATCACCAATATCAAATGGATTTCTTGGTTTTGGAGGATTTGGATAACCAGCCACAGACTGCAAAAGAACACCCCCTTTTTAGATTGGTCTTGATCCATAGTACTTCGCTTTCTTAGATTTATGAAACAATATTTACCACCGCAGGAGAATGAAATTGCACGCCGTATCCTGTTCCATGAGTTGGATGCATTTGCCAACTAGTGAATGGCGGGAAATTTGAAGTGAAAAGATCCTGCATAACATAATCCACAAACTTGCAAATATTCTTGAATAAAACTTCAGAAAAGTTAAAAAACGACAAGATTAGGCCACTCACCGGTGGAAGTTCCTTTCTTGCAGTAGGTGTTGACCCGTTTCCAGGATCAGCACCTTGTGGTGATTGCTCAAGTCGAACACTCTGAACTGGCCTTAGATCGTCTGATACGGGAGATTTATTCCACTGCTGCTGTTAAACATAATGGAACTTATAAAACATATACAAAATTTTGTAACTTGGAATTTTTTACTGTAAAGTTCATATTCTTACTTTTGTTTCTGAGGCATTGGTTAAATCTTCAACAGATGTAGCACTTTTTACAGTGCTCAAAGTCTCGTTTTTCTGCTCAAAAGACAGCTGATTTACTTGAGTCAATTGCAACACTTGATCATCCTTCGCAGCCGTGTTAGAAGCTTCCGGTGCTTTTGATGTCTCAACATCAGTAGCCTTAGGACCATCCATTTGAGATGAAGGTGAAGTCACGGGCGCTGATAATTCGAATAACAAAGATTCAACTGAATTCATATTCGGAGCATTAGCACCTGTTTGATTTGTCGAAGATGTGCTTTCGTTTTTGTCTTTTGTAACCGTTGTCTCCGCCTGAGGTTCTGATGCACTATGAGTAGGGTCTGTTTGGGCATCAAAATCAATCAAGCTACTTGAATTCACTGTCTTGTGCTGTTTTTCGTTCCCATTAACAGGTCCTTGGATAGTAGCTTCGGCTGCCTTCTGTCATCATAAACATCAAACGAACTTAACATCTTCAAAACTTAAATTTCTGTCACATTTTTCAATAAATAAATTTTGTACAAAAATGGGAAAATTCACCTCGTTATCCTTCCTGTCATTAGCTTTTGGTGGTCCATCAATTTTTATAACCGGAACATTATCTCCTACAAGATCTTTCACAGGTCGTACAGCCAGGAGACTAGTTCCTCTACTCCTTCTAGACCCCGGTGACCCACTCCGAGCTCTCGATTCTTTACTTGAGTGCCTATCATAATGCTTCACACTTCCATCTTCCCGAAACCGGTCATCAACTATCTCAAAACGAGCAGAACGATTCCTTTGGCTGCTAGATCTCGCGTTTTCTTGAAAGTATCGAGGACTTCTTTCCTCCAAGATATCTTTGATCGTCATTCCATTGTTCTTTTTATATGGACTCTGTTTCTCAAATGAACTTCGTTCATTTAACTCAATTTCCCTTCCACTGTTACTACTTCTTTCAAACGAATGTCGACCGAGAAACTCATCCCTCGCCCTCCAACTTGAGTTATTTCTCGAATCCTAGAGTTTCAGAAACATAGACAGATCATATTATACACAGAGTTTCTGCAAGTTTTCGTGGTTCAAAAGCAGTTTCATGATCTAGAAGCTTACCAACTTAATGACTGAAAATCTGTTGGGATTATTCTCCCCAGCATACTTTCTATCTATGTAAACATGTTTCACAAATTCCCGAAGCCTATGGAGATTGCTGAAACGCACATATAATCCTATCAAAACCATTTTCCTGAGACAAAATAAACTAAAAAGGTAGTCGAAGAACATTTTTACCTTCCATCAGGGTAAAAATTGCGATTTGGATCCCAAGTCTTGAAATAGATTTCCCTTGCTCTCTGTAAAAACCATACGTTGGCATCACAAGTAAAACTGTAAAACTAAGAAATTTTGTTATATCTATTGAAGTTACACAAAAGAAAACATGTCTCTAACCTCATTCCCCCCGGCTTGAAGAGCTGTAATTTCTTCTTCATTGAATTTCGCCATTGACACTGACTTTACTCGATGTGTAAATTCGCGACTGTAATTATTTCGAAGATTAAGTATTTATTGCCGATAACCAGATTCAAAATTATATTTAGAATTTTGGATGATATTAATACAAGAAGCGAATGTAACTTACTGAACTCCACTACAATTTGTGCAGACAAATGTCCAGAAAGTTGTGCAAACATATTGAGGGCCCTGCTTAAATGGAAAACAGAATATTGTAATCTACCATAATAATGAGGTTGTTTGACTGTGACATTGAATCTGCTTTGGAACAAAGTGATTTTCATTTAGAGAGTTGAGAAGTTAATAGTAAAAAGGTTGAGAGTGTCAGCAACTACAAGTAAAAAAAAAGATAAAAAATTAATAATGTATATTTGCAGAAATAATTGATGTTCCAACTTTTACCATCTTACCTCTAAACTAATATTCTCACGTTGTATTAGATAAGGACAATATAACATTACCACCATAAAAAAGTTGAAGTAAAATATCAAAGCACCTCATTTTCAAATTCTAGTTGATTTTAGCTTAAATTCTCACCAGCAAATGTGGGAATCACTTTACCAAACATTCTCTAAAGGTCTTTTCAATAGTTGAAAATTGAAATGTTGGCAGTATTATCAAACTCCCATGCTTCAATGTCTTCATCGAAGAAAGCTACAAGAAGATCTCCAGAATGTTCACTTAATTCTTTCGATGATTTGAAATTCCAATTTTAAGTTAAATTCTACCAGACGAAAGCAATAGTGCTTTATATAACACACTTCAAGGCACTTTCTAATAGCTAAATGTTGAAAAGTTCGTGTCTGGCAATTCTACGTATGCAATATCTTCTTCAGTATCATTATTGAAGAAAGCTACAAAGACATCTCCAAAATGGTGTTACATACTATTCTTTAGTTTCCCATTTCAAAGAAGATCCCAATTGTTAAGACAAAAATAGTTCAACAAAAGGAACATCATCTAGAAATTCTAATAAGAATAGAAAAAATTCTATAGAATTCTTTCAATAAATGCAAAAGGGCAATCTTGAAATCATACCAAACTATTGCAATTGATGCATCTTCTATTCTCCGGCTGCTTCAGAAGCCCTCGAATTATCATTTCAGTTTTATCTTCCTCCTTCGATCGGCGAGGCATTTTCATGCCAATTCTCTAAACAAACTACAAAAGTGATAAAATCACATCAAAAAATGAAATTAAAAATAAGAAATAAATCAATTCGAAAGCTCAAGTCAGTGAAAACATCCCTAGAACTATATGCATCATTTTCTTATTCAGAATGCGAGCTCTATTTTCTTGAATGATGAAAAATGCACCTGATATATATATATATATATATATATTTGAATTTGGGAGATTAAGGGTAGTCTTTTTTATCTTCGAAATTTGTTGATTTGCATTACGGGTTTGAAAATTCTGAAATTTTTGGTTTGCTGGATTTTTTGTTGAGACAGAGAGGTAAGGAGGGAAAGTTGGCGGTTTTGACGGTTGGTGTGTTCTTTTGCTCTTTTTACTATTAAAAAATGTAAGTGACCATAAAATTAACCAGGATTTAATAAATTATGGTCTAAAAAAATGGTCCGGCTTTGTTTGAATCTTAAATTCAAATAAATAGAAAAATATTTAAAAAATAAAATACAAATTTATAACATTTGAAATTAAAAAAAAAAAACCTTTTCAATGATTTTCCCACTAAATTCAAGATTTAAATACAGCTTTAATATAGTAATCAATATTTAACCAAATTTAACCAGATGATGAAATTCTTGTGGTGATTCGGATCGTTTAAGGACATACTGCCTCTCCCTTCTCACACGATGGGTGCAGGTTTGATTACCACCAGTTAAGTGTGGTGCATGGTATTATCTGTGTTTAGTTCATGTATTTTATTTATAAAAAATATATTAATGTAATAATTAAATGTAATCGCATCTCTCAAAAAATACAAATAAAAAAAATAAAAAAAAGAGAAGGAGGTATTAATTCTTTTTATCATTTTATTCTTTAACTTCTTTCTTCACACATTTTAAATTTGTTTCAAGAAATGAACACATTTCTTGAAATAAATAGCGATCAACCCGTACGGAAAGTTTTGAGCACAAGATATCAAATTATTTTGCCTCATTTTTTGACAGTGTGTTTGTTCATAAATTAATGTAATTTTTCCTTAAAATAATAATCTAAATTTCAACACAAATGCTACTGGGAAAAAGGAAATTAAAAAAAAAAAAA
>JACFYI010003620.1:543091-579469 GCA_014898755.1 Handroanthus guayacan | reverse complement strand
GTAAATCTGGAATTTGTTCGAATGGAGCGGGTTTCGAGTTAAACAGATGGATAATGGTGCCATCTGGGATCTTAATTTTAAGGAACCAATTGATTCCGATCGGTTACGAATTTAATAGGATCCGCTGTATAGATATATATTATATATTTTTCCAAAAGAAAATATTTAATATGTTAAAAAAATACATTATACACATATTAAAACAATTGTCCTTACAGTAGATTGCTCGAGTCCAATGTCCAAATGGACCGTATCTTACACAATAAGATCTTCACCCTACTTCACCTAACGGTTTACTTCCGTTAAGTGCAGCGCGTAGAAGGATTCATTGTTATGTGGTAAATTTACCAAATTGGGGTGGCGATCGTATTATGTTAGGTTGAGGTAAGTTTACTATAGTATTTTATTCAAATTGAATTTAACCCCATAAATCTCGACTCGATGAAAGTTTTCGTGTCAATTAGTGTTGACTCAGCTATAAAAGAGGTTAACAATCTATTAACCAGTCAATTTGCAACCCACAACAGATCTATTTCAACATGTGATCATTTTCTATTTATTCACTTAATAATTCATCCAAAAAATATAAACATAAATATTTAATAATTAACATCGTACATCAATTACAACAAGTAATCAAGTACTAAGTTAAATAACAATAATTTCCAAAATCCGTATGTTTTACTAATCCTCAATCATCAATATAATGATGAGAAAAAAGAAAAATATTCAGATCAAATTCACCCAATTTTGCAAAAAAACATCAAATTCAAATAATAACTGAAAAGAATACGAAAAAGAAAAGAAGAGAAATATTACCAAATTATAAATAAGCAGTGTAATATATAGAGAGAGTCGGAGTTGTGGAGTCAAAGGAAGATGTGGTGGCTCATGCATGCCCAATGGGTTTCAGTCTTCAGGGCTCAGGGTCTGTTTTTGCTGTTAGTTTGGAGAATAGAGTTAGGTGGGGGTCACTGATAAAAAAAAAAAAAAGAGTTAGGTGGGGGTCTTTTAGATTTTAAAATTTGCAGAAAGAACTGAATATTAAAATTAAAAAATTCTAGTTCACACTCAAAAATATAAATATATTAAAAATTGAAAATTGTTCACCTTGTGCTCTATATAGTATGCATGGACATGCATATGAATTATTCAATTTTTCTTGAAATTGGCGGATTATCCAATAAAATTATCGTATTTAGTATATAATGTGAAACCTAGCCCGAATCCATCAATAATTTTCATGTTGCTAATTGTCTCGATCAATATCAAATGGACCCAATAATCCCCAATGCAAACTCGATAAGATTATATCAGTTCATGCTGTATTATCATATTGTGTTAGAAATTGTCACATCTAGACCAAATTCTTGCAAGTGAGCAATTAGTTGAGCATATATATCATTGTAATTAGTGGGTCTACTAGGTCGGGCAAGGACGGTTGAGGAGCAGGCACAAGAGTCGTGGTAACAACTTTCAACACAACATGACAATAAGATAAAAATTGATATAATATTATTGAGTTTGAGTTGGTGGGGTGACCTTATAGTAATTTGATAAACATGATAATATTATTGGATAACCAACCAATCTAATACAACTCGATCCAAATCTAATAAATACGATAATTTTTAATGAATTTATGAATAAGAATTGATAATAAAATAAATATAGATACTATTTTCTAAATTTTTAGTTGAAAGTAAAATGATATATATATATATATATATATAGATAAATTATTGAGTGAAAGCATGAATACTAGTCAAACATCGAAATGGGTTAAGTTGTGAATTGCATATTGACGAGCTAGTTGGTTGACGTACTATGTTTTGGATCAACAGGTAAAATTTTCGCGTCGAGCTCAAATTGAGAATTATTAAATTGAGCACTATTTAAGTTCAAATTGAATAAAATATTATAATATTTCTCTATAAATCCGACATAAACGAATCCAACAGCTAGAGGAATAGGCGGATCGGGTCCTACCAAACTGGTCACATACCCGCCCCATCGCCATCTCTCTATACTTTTCTATCTTTCAGAAACCAGAGTGGATGAGCTGAGACTGTAAGCTAGACAAACTCTCCAATGGCAACAGCTCTTCCTTCAATTAAATCCCATCGTTCTCTAACTCCAAATCTTCCTCTCTTTAGGTACCCATTTGTCTTTCGCTAAGCTACGAAGTCGAATATTCTTTATTTTTTTCGTTTTTTTAAGTTATTTCTCTTGTTGGTTTGCAGGAATAATGCTAACAGAATGTCTATTTCAAAGCAGAAGAAACCTAAAATACGTGGAAAAATGAGAACAGTAATTGCGAGTTTGAGTGATTCTTCAAGATCCTTTCCGCAAAATGGGATTTTGAGGAGGGATTTAACGTTCATGGGATTGTCTTCTTCACTATCTCTAATTTTTCCAACTCTAGGTAAATATTGATAAATCTTTTCTTTTCGATCTTATTGAAACTGGACTTTATGATTGGTTGTTTTCTACCTGTTAATCTTAAACGTAACCTTATTCTAAGGTTCTCTAAGCGGAGAAATGATCATGAACTGGGATATTTTTTTTTCTTTTGACTTGAGTTTTTGATGTCTATGAATTGGTCTATTACTTAGAAAAGAATACTCGGTTAATTGCTTGTGGTGGATTTAAAAGGTAAATTTTCAAAACTAATTCTATTCTATTTGTAAAGTTAACTTCGATTATTGGTAACTCGATGTATGCTATATATAAGATTGGCATGGAAGAGTCTTGCATCATGTAACCAAAATGTCATTCTGTTTTTTGTCATTTGAGTGAAATGTGAATCACAGTTGAATTTTGTGGACTGTTGAAGCACATGTAGAATGTATCAACTGGCACCATTGCATGGGTATATGTACTACATGGATAAGTATTTAACTCAGATTTCTTGTCTGATTTTGTTGAAGAACTTGCTTAATATGGGTAGTAATTATTTTTTCCTGGATGTTGAATTGCAGACGCTACAGGTTCCAGTGCTGACGAAGAGTTGAAAATGGATTTACTGGTTGATGATATAAATGCTTATTCATATTTGTACCCGACAGAATTGTCTCGCAATAAGTTTGTCTTCAAATGGTAAACGTTTATTTTTGTGATATAGTTAAATTTACCAGCTAAGATTTCTTCACCAGTCCTTCTAAATTTTTCGTAAGTGCACTAAATCCATGTTGAGATTCTGTCATTCTTTACAAAATTGGTACCATATTGGCTACTACCAGTTGTCAAATTAAAAATATCAAAATAGGTGAACTGAATCCATGCTATCGTTGAGCTAAGATTCTTCTTTCTTTCTTCCTTTTCTTTTCTTTTTTCCTTTTCCTTTTTTTGTTGGCTTCTTGTGTACGGAATGTCAATGACTTCCCTGTTTCGACGCAAAAAATAGTTAATATTCCTTGGATAGATTTAACACAAATGTTCTCTAGTTCATTTTCTTGTATTGTTAAATTGTAGGAACCTCACTCTTTTCATCTATTTGAAGGGTGGAATCAAGAAAACCAGAGCGTTATTCATCAGCCGCACCGTTGGCCCGTAAGTCACCAAATTCATATCTTTAAATGATGAAAGTTAGAAGGTCAATATTATCAACAACTGTCACCCATCTTCATTAACTCAGTTATTTTATTTATCGGTAATTATGTGGAAACTGTATTCAATTTCTTTTTAACTTTACTCAGATATTTGCACATCATCTTGAGCTTATGCCAATTTTTTGATTACCATACAGCTGATGCCCGCCTCCGCATCGTGTCTGAGAGGGTTGATTTTATTGATAATCTCATCATTTCAGTTACGGTAATTTGATTCTCCCATGTGTTTCTATAGTTTGACAATAATACAATTGATTTTCCTTTGAGACTTTTACTTGTACTCTTTGATTCAGATAGGCCCGCCCAATTCATTGTTCTTGAAATCTAAAGACAAAAGTACATGGAGCGCTAAAGATGTTGCTGATTCTGTTCTAGCCGACAAGTCTGCTCTGGTATTTTGCCTCTCTTGCTTTAACAAGTATGTAAGGATTTTGTTTTGTGTTGTGAGTCTGATTTCTATTTGCCACCAAGTTTTGACAGTAAAAGTTGGTAAATCAAGAACTGTCTAACTGTGTGAAAGTGTAACGTTACCTCTCTTGCATATACTTCTGAACGTTACCTCTCTTGCATATGCTTCTGAACATTACATCATGTGGCCTGCTCTCTAGTTTAGGTGCTTTTTGATCGGACCATTTTGTGGTTTCTTGCATCTCCATAGAGCCATTTGTCCTTAGCTCACTTGCTCTTAGTTTCTATTCTCTACCAATGAGGGCTTAAACTGACATTACACTATTTATACAGCGAGTAACGTCTAAACAACGAATGGATGAAAGTTCACTGCTTGATGCACATTCTTCTACAGTAAGATATGCTGCTGTCTGAATCATTATATTGCAACTACTAATCTGTTTTGCTTATATTGAGCTCATTTGTGTTTTCCAATAAGGTTGATGGTGAGCCATATTGGTGTTATGAATATTTGGTTCGCAAGTCACCAACGAAACTTGTAAGTTTCATTAGTTATTTAGCAGATGATGCATATGAAAATCAACTAAGAACTTAATCATCACACAATCATGCCGAAATGTTGCAGGCTTCGGAACCAAACCTGTACCGACATTTTGTTGCTTCAACAGCTGAACGTGATGGTAGGACATCATACTAGTATGAATGTTGTTCGTCTTAACTTTTTACTCTTTTAGCCGTAACGACATGGTTTTATGCTAAATTGATTTCCTTTTTTCTAATTATTACTGTTATTGTTGTTGTTGTTTTTCCCCCCATTTGCTGGTTAGCTTATTAAAGGATTATGGATTGCAGGTTATTTATACACTCTCAATGCTTCAACTCTAAGCAAGCAGTGGGATAAAGTAAGTGTAATTTCTTCTCTAGGCAAATTCTGAGCACTTGATGCTTTTGTAGAACCTTGATCACCCTTCTGGATGGTTGATTATACGTATGTGATTCACCATAATATAAAAAACAAGGTTAATTATCAAACCCTCCTAAGATTAAGATTTAGACCATCTATAAAACCGGTTGATGCTTGCTTATACGTTTCAGAGCCATTGTTTGCCCTTATGGAAATTGCTGACATCATTCAAAATAAAATTAGAAGAACATATATTTGCCATAAGGTGCTGTTCAGGAAATATGTTGAGAAGAAACGAAAATAAACTGATCTTTTCATATTTTAGATTTTTAACATTTGTTATAGCTCTGTAGTTACAAGTTTGTTTTAATGAGCGTGTAACTTCATGCAGATGGGGCCGTTCTTGGAGAAAACTGTGGCATCTTTCCGGCTTCTTCCTCCGACAGAAAATTATGTTCCTCCATATAAGGACCCATGGAGATTCTGGTGATAGCTCCTTCTTTTTTCATCAAGATTTTGTTTCTTGGCCAAGGGAGAATGCTGCTTTTGTAATGCCAATTTGTTTGGAAATAGAAAATTCAGCAGGTAGCTTATCTGCCTCCGATTCTTGATACAAATTACTTAGAAGGGCTGTCAATGGGTTAGATTTGGACCACACAGTCCTAATTTGATTATCGATATATGGCACGTAGTTTGAGATCTTAAAGAATCTGAGTTCACTATTGCCAAGTTTGAATATGAAAGTTTAAATCTGAAAAGAAAAATCCAACCGACGAAGGAAATCTTGGCATGAGTACCCCAGATTCAACAAAGAACATCTCTATTTGAATGATATTTAACCATTTACTATATACATTATTATTATTTTTAATGAAAAATATTAATCAAATTCAAATCCGAATTTCTAGTTGACCAAATTCTTGAATTTCATCTTCGATCCATTTAATTTCACTTATTTTAAATTTATTTATTTTGAATTACTGTTTATAATTAAATTTCATTAACTGAATATCAATACTTAAGTATAGATCCCAAAATTCAAGCTCAAATTCGAATTGAATTTGGATTAAAATCCACCCCATCGGCAATCATAGAAGATTCATGGTATCAGAATTGTTCTTTATCTTGTAACACACCATACCAGAATGGAAGCTTCATATTAAGAGGTAAGTATAAGCAAGCTCATTTTCACATTTGAGAAAAGAAACAATATCTATTTACAAGAATTGATTTACAAGGTCAAAATTCACCATTATGGAAAATAATCAAAAGCTTCAAATAATTTAAGTAGTATCCAGCTAACTAGTCCTGTGAAGCTGTAGAATACTCAAACAGGAGACGTTTTGATGGAGCAGACTGTAACAGCACCCGCAGACGGCTTGTGAGCTGATAGATTAAGGTCCACTGCATGGCCATCTCTGAATCCTTCATCTGCCTAACTACAGAGGCCTGCACTCATAAAATGATACTCGGATGAAGATTTGTAACAGGATTGAAAGCCCAGCAAGATGGTTTTGGGAAAATGTAAGCCATTCAATCAACAACTGAAAAGTAAAAAAGTTGCACAGAAAATCATGATGAAAGTTCAGAGTGTTTTGGACGAGGTTGCCTTTAACTTTTAGCCATTTTGGCCATTTCTTCTGCAACTTCAGAGAATTAAGAGTAAACAGAGCACCACTTTCCTAACGCTCCGAAATAACTAAAATTCAGCTAAAAGTTGAAAAACATTTTTCCCTTTCCGAGACACCCCATAAGAATGTTGGCTGACGTCAGTTAGTTAATAGCACAAGTAAAGATTATTCGAGGAAGTTCAGACAACCTGAAGACGCTTTCCCAGCTGGACTTCAACTTCTGTTCCGAATGAAATGTTGCTAGCAAGAGACTTGAGAGGATCAACTGTGGGATCTACAGAAAGTAAACTGGGAATCTGAGGAGAATAAACTAGCCTCCATCTAGCCTGTCCGAATTCTCCCTTGCCCTCTATCCTCGGCATCAATGTCTCAAGTGTTGCAGTGGCTAGCTTCTTAAATGCAAGCTGGCCATCGCCTTCCAATATTGATTCAGCTAATTTACTCTCAAAGACTCTAGCAGCCTGTTTAGCAAGAAACAGACAAGTTATGCAAGTTTCTCACGTCCTCGTGAGTTTATCTCTAAAAATCTCCCATTTGGCTCAAAGAATGTATAACCCACCATAACTTCTCTATGGCAAAAAAGGACCAATATGGTCAATGAAAAGTTGATAGCAAGAAAACCAGCATTTCAGAAATATTGCTGATGCAGTGACTCAGATAGCCACATATATTTAGAACCTACAGATGTTGTGTTTGTTGTCCTTCTTCACAGACCACAAGGAAAAGTTGTACATAGAAAAGAGGATTTAGCCATACACTCAAATTTATACTTAAGTCAATTCACTAAAAATGCATTGCAAATTTTGAGTACCAAGCAGATTACAAGCTTCGTGACAACTTGGAATTTTAGCATTGAAACTTACCTCTGTAGTTGAAAGGACATCTTGTTCCACCGAATGTGTTGAGGTCACCACCAGTTTTTCCTGCCACTTGCTAGCTCGACTTTGGATTCTAAATTGCCATTCTGATCCTACCAGGGCCAAATCCAGCATTGGATCAAGCCCATTGTCAGGCTCGAATTTTGCTATATTAAGATGCTCTCGCTTGAGCCTCACCTGGAGATAGGATGCAGACAACAGAAAAATAAGGACCACTTCCTAGCATTTCAAGAAGATTATATACGGACACAAATCTTTACTCTTCAAAGAAGACGTCACTCTTTAAAGTGAATGAGAAATTATATATAGTGGTTATTTAACAAAGGACTATGGAACAATAAGATGTTGCCTCGGGCATTTACCACCTGGTTTCCAATATGAGAAAGGATATTCATGCTTTATTGACTAATTTCATATCTTGTTTTCCTCTTCCGTATTAGTCAAAGGAAAGAAATATGAATCCTAAGAGAAGAATTATCTCCTATCAATTGGAACGAATAGATTTAGCAAATTGGGAGTTCAAAAGTACATAAAGATAACCTGTGTTGCAACAAGATTCACATCACCATTCTCGAATGTTAGAACACCTTTGGGTTTAATCCATTTGGGATGAGCTGGGCCATTTAGTTCAAGCTCTCCACTAACAGCAAAGTTTAGAATCAAAGGATAAACTATCCTCAGTTCAGGCCCAAGAGCAATCTTTAAGTCCGTTAGGCGGATATCTAGTTTTGGCTTACTGTTTACCAGCACCATATCCTTTTCAACTTCATCACGTTCACCTGCAAACAATTATAGTTTATTAAAACATTAGGAATTTAACAGTTTTGAACAGAAGATTTATAAATGACCAATAATATGCATACATGACACATAAAATTGTTACAAAAGGCATCAGTTCAAAAGTTACAGTTCTTCCAATTCACATGCTTTTCCTGATTCCAAGAAAATAAGATCTCACGTAATGTCGCTGACCATAATATATAAACTGACATGTAGCACAGAGCTGCATGTTAGTTGTCTTTTTTTCCCTTTTTTTTCTTTTCTTTTCTTTTCTTTTTTCTTTCTTTTTTTTATTTTTTTTATTTATAAATGGCTGCATGGTAGTTCATTAGCCTTCCATCAACAAGCAATATCCATGCAGAATTTTCTTATGTCCCTAGTTCATTTTCTCATAATTTTGGTCACTAGTCAGCAAAATAGTTTATTTACATTATATTGATTGGCATTCTACTTTCTCCAACACACGAATTATTTCAAACCCTTTGATTGAATCCCACATGATTGGTGGAATGGGCTCACCAGATGATTGGTGGAATGGGCTCTTGGACGATGGTGGTATTAGGTTGAGAAAACGTGAAACATACTTTGACGCAACCATACGACCATAACCACCAGCCAGCGGACTTGGTTCGTTTATTGTATCCCTATTGAAGGGGGCAGCTCCACTACCCTTGTCATGTGGTAGATAAGCTTCTCCTTGGCTAATCTTTATCTTTCCAGAGATGTTTGGTTGCATGATAGACCCGGTTATTTGCAGCTGTGTATCGACCTGACCACTGATAACCAGATTTTTCAACTTCCAAAGGAATTGATAGAAACAAGAAAAGTAAAGCTCTTACACGAACATCAAGAGTAAGAACAAATTCTATTCATCTGAAATAACAAAGTACCTCAAGATATTCCTTGCACGCACTTCCAGAAAGTCACATTTTAAGTCAAGTTTGTCGCCAAGAGACGCTTCATTTGTCCGGAGGGGCAAATTCCCTTTTACGAACAATTTACCTTTTCTGCTTACTCTACCTTCCAATGAGGGGATACGAAGTCTGTTTGAATTTACAAGAACTGTTCCTCCAAAATTAGTAACTGGTTTCCTAAGTACAGGTGAAGATACACTTGCCCTGTGAAAATAGGCCGAGCCATCCAACACCGGTTGCTCAACCGTACCCCTCACCTACACAAGATAAAAGTCAATTTACAGCCAAATGCGTGTCTACGAGGTTTTTCTTCCTTTCTTTCTTTCTTCTTCTCCTCCTCCTCTTTTATTTATTTATTTATTTTTATTTTTTATTTTTTTATTTCCCCCATGGTTGTTTTTGTGGGGTGGGCTGGCGGGGGTATTGTGAAGCATGAATAGCTTGGCGTTCTTTTGTACTGTTGTTCAGTTATATAACCAAAAAGATAGAGACAGCTCTACCAACCTGAAGCATAACTTCGGCATTGCCGTGGAGCCAGTTGGCGTAAGGAGATATTGCTGTTAGCAACATCATGCCACCATCTTTAATATCAGCATCAATCCTAACTTCTCCTGCATCCAGTATGTTCCAATTTAAACCCTTGAGGCTCTCCGCCAATTGTGCATCCCAAACCTCTTGATTTTTTTCTCTGTGTCCCTTTCTATCACTAGCCTCATCTGCGGATGCTTTACTTCTCTCTGTATCCCAACCTCGAACCCATGTAGCTTCATTTCGATCCTTTTCACTACTTTCTTCCTCATTGCTCTGTACAAGTGTCAGAGGAATGCTTCCTTGAATATGTACATGACCATTTTGAACAATGGGTTCAAATTTTGCGTTAAACAGAAAACGGGTAGTGGGGGTTAAAGAAGCAACAACTTCAGCCCTCCCCAGTTCGATTCCCCCAATTGACCCATCAAGGAGCCTTACTTGGACATCACATTCGGGTTTAGCTAGATTTCCTTTAAGATCCCCTTCCATGTGTAGGATGCCTCTAATAGGTGCTAACAATTGCCTCAGAGAGTGAACAGCTTCGCTGGCTGAATTTTCAATAACTTGAACGAGAGTAGGAACCAAACTAATAGGGAAATTAAGAACAGCAAAATGCAAATTTGTCTTTGGCCCTAACAGTGTCCCATCTGCATGGATCGTGGCATTATCCCTTTGGATGAAGATTTTCTCGAGACGCAAACCATCGTTGTTGCTGTACATCCCAGCTGCTAGGATGCGCTGGGTTGTATATGTTCCCCACTCCCATTCTTCTCCATGGAAGTCAAATTCTGCCTAAAGAAAACACAAAAGAAGAAATCAACCAAGAGGATAAACATTACAGCTCGAAACTGAGAGAGCAAATGACCAGTATCAAGATATAGGCATCAAACAGTTGTATAGATTTGTTGGTAAGTAGCCAGCTAAAAATTCAATCAGAAACACATTCTTCTCCATTCAAATAAATATGATCCAAAATATGGCAAAATGTGCAGAGATATGTACCATTGTATCTCCATTGCCTCCTCCACTTGCATCTAAAGAGCCACGCCAGCGACCTTTAAGTTCGGCTAAACCTGGAAGATTGATATCATCAAGGACAACTTCATGCGATGTGGCACAATGACCCCGAATTTCCTACAAGATTTTACACAATGAGCCAATTTTATCTTTGAAATCTTTAACCTTGCAAGTGAAAATTACCTCTAGAAGTTTTTGAAGGCTTTCAGCACACAATCCAACTGACTGCAAACTTTGTATGAAAAGGTCCTGTAAGTATACAAGAGAACCACATCAAAATGCTAGCACAAACTCAGTGCACATATGAGCAACCGAGCTAATTCACATGCTTCTCTGGTCAACATCATCATAAGCTTCAGCAAAAGATTTTGGGGGAGAGAGAGAGAGAGAGAGAGATGGCAATTAATAGGCAAAAGATAATTTTGCTATTATTGAAATATGCCAGAAGACATGATTTCCGATTGACAAATGCAAAATTACCATGAGGAAGCATTTTCAAACTGTTGGAAACGGTGAAATTCAAAACAATATATTTGGGGACCATATTAGCAAACCTACGCACACTCTCAAATTAAAGATCGTTTTCATCATATACACATTTTTCATTTTGATACCCAATGAAACTAGAAAATAAATTAAAACTGCAAATAATCTAACCCTGAACTCCATTGACAATACCAAATTTAGTGTCTATGAATAAAACTAAACTATCTAAGTTGATTATTTCAAGTAAATACCTTGGATCTAGACTGAACAGCAGGATCAGAACTTCGAGAAAGAAGCCTGGCAAGTGGAAGCATCTCAGCAATCTCGGCATTAGGCACCTCTAGTCTCATTCTCCATCGACCCATAGAAGAGATCATGCTACCAAGATGACCCGTCATTACTTTGTGGAACAAGGTACCTTTCTCCTTTCCAGTAGGACTGCGATCACGAGAGCCGGGCAATACATACTCCCCTTGTATTTCGTACTTGCTATTGCTTTGTTCCAAGATTGCCCTTTCAACAGTGATCTATACCAGAGAAATATTAACCACCAATAAACATGAATATCAATCACATTATTCCATATACATATACCTTAAAAATAACATAAAAATAAAGATAACCAACTATGCAACTTGAGAGTGTTCAAGTGATCAACCAAAGGTAGAGCAAACATGATGTAATGGTGTATAATTCACTATAGAACAACTCATTCCCATTTCTTAGACCAAAGAGACAACCAGAAAAAACTTGTAAACAAGAATCCTATTTGATATACAATTATCTGAAATGATAAAGAAATGAGGACGTCATGAGTTGATGCAAAATGTTTCTGAGAAGCCATTTCTTTGCCATAAGCAAAATGTTTTAATGCAACTAGTTGCCTGCCCTAGATTAGTCTCCTAAAATTCAACCAATGCTTGGACCACTTGATTAAAATTGAACTTATGATGAAAATAACTGCAAAAGCACCAATCTCCTCAGAACTGTTTCCATTAAGAATATCCTTAATCTAAGCTAGATAGGGTGAAAGTACCAACCACATCCCCACTCCATCGGGCAGCCACATCTAGAGCTTCGCCCAACACACCACTGAATTTTGGACGTAGAACAGATAACACTCCATGACCCCTTCTTTTCTGAAAGTTCAGCTGAAGTTCTGCCTGTGAAGTGGCAAAAAACAAATATAAAAAACTGTAGCATAACAGTAGATCAGGAATTCTCAATAGAAGTCATACTGAACTTATTCTAATGTTTATGTTCTTCAAAGACAAAAGTATACCTTCTTGAGCTACAAGCACTAACTTCATCAGCAGTTGAAAGCATTAAGTTTACATAGATATGCGCATGCTAGTTCAAGTCATCCAGAGCATACTCAATTTTACAATTTCAAAGTGCTTTGAGGCAACTTTCTATCTACCCATTTCTAGTGACTTGTTGTTGATAAACAGAAAAAACAATATTAATAAAACTTTAACCTCATACTCCCATATTCAACCAACCAAATAGATGAAACAACCACGTGTCAAAGCAATCTTGACACAGAAAATTAAAGAGCATATGCAAACAACACTAGAGGTCTATAGCCATCACAATAAGGAGATAAGGAAACTCCTTAAAAGATTTTACACCATTCCCAAACCGGAAGCTTGAAAAGTAACATTTGGTAGTCTAATAAAACTTTACTCTTGAAATTGCTCCACGAAGTGAGGCTAGCTCCAGTTCATCCAGTGGGAAATGACGGACCTGATTGCATATAAAAGCATACGTATTTTGTATCAACATTAAGGAAAGAAGGTCATAATAGAAAGGCAGAAGAAATCGGTAGAGAGTTCAAAGCAAATTAAGTCATAAAAAGGTGGAAAGTACCTCCAAGTTAGCTGAATGTAGTGGTCGATAACATGCATTAGCTTTCAGGTGACCTTTCTGCAGAGAAAAAGAGAGCAACTTTCCAGCTAGATTTTCTTCAGAAGTCGACTGCAAAGGTCCTACAAGTTCTACTGCAAGACTTTCATCTGGCCGACCACTAGCATCCAACTGCATCATTAAAACAAAGGAGACGTTGGAAAAATGTACAGGTGTCTTGGGCTTCATATACAGAAAACAAGTATCATTTGATGTTTTAATCACTCATGCAATAAGAATATAGTCTTAAAGATAGTTCTAAAAATATTGTAAGACACTCGTGTCCAGTTTCCATGTAGTAAAGAAAGGGCGAAAAAGGTATAAGCAGCATTTGCAGAGGTTTTTAATGCACACAAGTCATTCTGCGTCCACCATACAAGCGTTTTTAAAACAACAAAAGTTTAGCTTCTGAAGCAACTTGAGTTATAAGAGAATATAAACAATCTATACTAACAGCAAAAATCACGCTGAAGATTAAATAGTTTGAGGCTGAAAGCATTTCTATTTTTTTGCAGGTTCCCCTGTGGAGAACAGCTAAACTCCTCTCCTCAAGTTACTTGAGCTAGAAGATAAATATAATAGCTTGACTCATTCTAGGAATGTGTCAACAAAGCCCATATGAATAGAAATCTGAAGGATTAGTAATCAGAAAACAATATTTAGAGGGGCAAAGAGCTGTGAGAGAAACCTTGACACCCGTAGATGTTATGTTCAATACTCCAGCTAACTGAGGAGCCAGCATCAATTGATTGAGTTTTAGACCTGAGATTGAAACATCACCAGAAATACTCTTTGCATCTTCATCACTTTCTGTCGGACGTAATTCTGAATTCTTATCAGATTGCAAGACTTGGTTGTCGGTGCTGCTGCTATTCTTGTTAACCTTCCCTTGAAACTTAACTCTCCCCGTCGCTTTCAAATGGACAGGCCTCAAAGAATCAAATGCATAGGAGGAAACCAAGTTGAAAAATTCGAAGTTGCGCATTCGTAGATCCAATTCAATTCCTTCCACAGAGAAAGGCATTGCAACTACTTTACCACAATCTCTCCAGTTTATCCAGTAGTCATCAGGATATGATGTTAAAACTTTAGTATACAATTCAAAAGCAGCAGATGAAGAATTGACAGACATGTAATCGTGTGAAATTATGACATCTCCACGGGCATCAGAAAGTGATCCCTCAGCTCTTGGAGCAGTCCATTTGATATCAAATCTCCTACATTCATAAAAATATATACCCACATTTGTATGCATAAAATTCTCAGAAAATATTAACACATTGAGACTATATATTCCAACAATTAGAAAGACATAGCACGAGAGCTTACGGTCTTAACAATGAGCCAGAAACTTTTGTTTCTCCATTCAGATCCCCTAACTTAAGGGGCATCGTTTGAAGATAACCAGGTATATACCGATGCATAATTTTATCAAAACACAAGTTGCCTGAAAAGTTAACATCCATTGCTGTGTCGTCAACCTCGCCCTAAAATAATAGGACAATTAAAATCAGATTAACACCAGAAATATAACCAAGTCCGGGCATTATGCAATAAATGCAGTAATAGCCGTAAAAAATGCATTGCCTGATACAATATCATATTAGAGAGACTTGATTATATGTATTATAAAGTCTACCAGGTTCACATCCTACATAAATAAAGCAAAGTCAAGTTAAAGCACTGAAACTTCTAGAAGTTTTCATATTGATTCAACATAAATTTTCCCCATGCCATCACCAACCAATGGTTGTAACATGGTTAATTCTATCGTGCTTATTTATCAACTAATCAACAATTAAAAATCTTGAAAGCTGGAGTTAAGATGAAGTGACAGAATAAACCTGGGTTCAGATGTACTCTAAATAATAATTCTAAAGCGCTAACACAAGAACTTGCTGGAATAAAAACAATTGAATTTACTGATGCAGCTTATTTATATTCACAGTCTAATCTAATATACTGTCTTCTAAGCAAATAAACACCTCAGGACAAATCCAAGCATTTCCGGCTCCACGAATTTCACCACCATCAACAAGTGTAGCTCTTATTCCATACAGGTCTGCAACCTGCCATGTGCAAGCAAGGAAATGAACATAAGGACAAGCAATACATTAAAACAATTCAGGCAAATAAAGAATTATGGATAAATTATTTTTAAATAATTACTCACACAATTATCGGTGTTAAAGGTGAAATTGGCTGAAACATAAGAGAACGGGACATGGTCAATGGCTGCAACTGCACCAGCCTCTTTATTATTCATCATTGCCTCATATGCCGATGATTGAGGGGTATCAGCAGGCAAATGGATGAGTTTCCTTGAGACCAATGCACTCCCCACAAACACAGGAGCAACTAATGGGCCTTGACAATTGAACACAGCTGTTAACGATCCCGCCAACTGAAGTAAAGGGAAGAAATTAATTAGGTTTGATCTAAAGAAGAACAAACAGGCCAACATCATCACAGTGATACTGGAAATAGATAAACCAAGCAGAAAATTTAAGATAATCCACTTTGCAAATAAATCTACAAATCACACTAAAATTTAGAACATGATTTTCACAAAATCAGCTGAAGATCTTCAAAGCTAACAAAAGGGCTTTAAGTTATTTCAATAATTTAAATTAGTTACTTGTGCAAACAATCTGGTATTTTTTGAGATAAAAACAGAGGGAAAAGAAAGCAGAACAAAGCTCAACTCTCAAATTTAATCATCTAGAGCAAAAAAGAAACACATACCGGAAACAACAAAGGCTTCATCTTGAATGTTTTCATCAGGGCATTCACTTCTACAGATGGAACCTGAGATACCAACCTCAAAATGTCAACAACTAAACTAAAATTAGGACAGGAAGGGGGTGGAGATACAGTGTGCCGCACATATAAATATACCACAAACTTCAAGAAAATCCATCAATGCTTATACTTTCCACGTATCACTAGGTTCATGGGGGTGTGTTACTGCTAGAAGAAGAAAACTAGAGCAGAAAATACGTTGGTAATCCAAATAGATAATGACAAACAGCAAAAAACATCTGCTAAGGTCAATATGACATTTTAGTTTTTAAAATTCTTAGCATAAGAAAGGAGGGAAGCACATGGGAACCACTCTAGACAACACACATGACAAACACTTGGTGTCAAGGTAAATCCATCAGCTGCATAACTTGCTTGCGGAAAAACATATACCTGGCACATTAAGTGGTATTCTCCTTCCTCTGGATCAATGCCAAAATCACCAGATGCTTCTAAAGGAATATCACCAAACCAACCCCTGGCATTGTGCAAAAATATTCGCTGGGCACGAAGAAACAAACTTGCTGACATATCCTGTACAAAAAGTGAACTATAACCCTTAAATTACATAACAAACAACAACACGAGTAAGAAAAATATTCTCAGGTGGCATATTGTAATTCTGTGTCTTAACCACCACCCAACAATATAACACAGGTTTACTGAATTTTAATAATGTGAGGACCAATAAAAGGGATATTGGAGAAGAGTTCATGCAAGAAGAGAGACCGTAACAAAACGGCATAAAAACAGCTGTTACACATACGGAAAACCATGAGGGAGCATCATAAATCTGAAAGGCCAACCCTGTCACGTCAAGCTGCCCATGAAGATTGGGAAATGTTTCTCCTCTTGACATGCATATGTGAACCTGTTAAAAGCTCAATGTTATCAAATTTTATTTTAGGTTCTCTGAGAAAACAATAACTACTGAATCAGCTTGACGAAAAGAAAAGGCATGACAAGAGGGAAAAAAGAAAAAGACAAACAAAAAAGGGAAGGCCCTTCAAGGTACCTCGCCGCTAGCTCTTCCTTTAGACCATGTAATGGGAAGGTCTAAAAGCCTCTCAAAAAGCTACACAAGAGAGAAGTACAATCTCAGATTCATCAAGTTGCAGACAGCATATAGTTTAGTAGTAATATGGTAAAATGTTGACATTCTTGATGTACTTTACCGGAACAAAGAGATTTGCTATTTTCAAATTTGCATGCCATTTCTGCTCAATGATATCCACATAAACATCCGTGGACAACCACCCACCATCTTCAGCAATCAAACCTGACCTCCACATCTTACAGTTTCCACTGAGCTGCACATGCACACGCTCATAGTGATTTTGAAACTTCGCATGTCCACTGGCAACTTCCATTTCTCTATAAAAGGAACAACAATCACAACCAAATACTTGGAGTAAGGCATCCCGCATCTGTAGGAGAATCCAAATAAGACATGCATATAAATGAACAATCTATCTTCCAGCGGTGTAAACACAATTACATATCATTTATCCCAAAAAAAAACGAAGAAAAAAAAATAAACAAACAAACAAACAATCACACACAATTATATAACAAAGTCCCTTTACTAAAGAAAGTGATTTTTGATTGAAGAACATGTTTAGACAAGGGTGAAATAATTAAAAAGTAATTTAAGCATTTTGAGAGCTTTCACAAAATAAGAATACTTCCATAAAAGTAGAAACAGGCAGAACAGATTCGAGAAAACAAATAGCTCAGCCTCAAATTTCAATATAAAGAATGAACCAGAAAGCAATCTAGTAAATCAAGCACCTCAAAGCAAGGGAAACCCCCAGAGATCTAGTAATTATGCAATAGTAGCAGCGACAGAAGAGAATTTTAATGGGGATTCATAAGCACAAGTAAAACTACCTTGGTTCTGCGTCACCATACGCGAGCAGCATCAGTGTACCACCTTTAAAATATACAGAGTCAAGAACAACGGGAATCATTTTATCCATGCCTGAACTGTTTTCTTTACCAATCTCTTCAATTAGTTCTGTAGATATATCTTCAACTTTGACACCAACCTCAGACTTCAGCCTTTGCAAAGGATTGACAAGTAAACAAGACCATGCCTCAACAAAGTTTTTAAATGCAGATGATAATCCTGCTTGTGAGCTCAAGGGCGAAAAAGTTCCCAAATGGTTCACCAAACTTGAAGACTCAGGCTCCTTCAGACTAGAACTATTAGAAGCATGGTCCCCATGACTATCCAAAATATCATCCTGGTCATTCTTCACCTCCTCAACCAATCCGAGAGTTTCATTTCTGACATCTGTATCAATCATATCATCACCTTCCAGATTTTTGCTACTTGTTAGGAAATCGTTGGTGCTTCCCATTCTTGGAACACTGCTGACAGGTGAAAATTTATCAATGGAGTTGGTAGATTTACTAATTTGATCACTCAAACTTTTCATCTGATTCCTAGACTGTATTTCTCTATGTCCTTTAGAAACAGAGTAATTCTTTGACTCATCCTCCATCTCCGAGATCACCTTGTTTGCTGGTACATCCTCAGTAACTTTAGCTTTTCCAACATCATAGTCAACCCTCACATCCTGATACTTAGCTTTCACATCTTCTCCAGGGTTGTTCACTGCAGAAACCAAGGCAGCTCCATCATCTCTGCTTCGCATTGGAGATATCTTCAAATTCTGAATGTCATCATCTGTGGGCCCCTTAGTAAAAGTTCCAGACTTCCCCAGTGATTGTCCATGGAAAAATAAACGAGCAGCAGATGCACTACGCTCAAGAAGTCTTCTTTTAGAAGCAATACTTCCCACAGATAAATCTTTCCCGCTGGCCTTCCTCTTGAATTTATGCCTCATAGGTCCTGGCATAAATCTAGACCAGATGCTAGTTTCCTGGGATGAAATTTTTGCACCAAATGATCTCTCCAAATCAGCATGCTTCAAATCGTACTCTGCACCAGCATCCATGCAATGATGATCTCGCCAGTGCAATTTCTCATCCATATAAAGGAAGGGATCAGGAGTCCCCAACCTTGGGGGGAGACTCTTGCTGTCCTTCGAAAGATCATCCTCAGGCAGAAAACAATTGCACCCAGAAATGATATAACCTTTTTCAGCAGATACTCTAGCTGCATCATCTCTTTCCCTCTCCCAGCGCACCGCAGCTTCCTCTCTTGCAATCCTCCTAGTTCTTGTACGATAGTCAATTCCGTCTTCAGCTGATAAGTGCCCATGAGGAATGCCTTCTGAATAGGGTAATCCCAACCAGGTGAAGTCCTTCTTTTGTGCTACTAATAAACTTGGATTGGACAAAACAGCATCAATCACAAATTTTCCCCTTCTCAAGCTAGCAAAAGGACGAATTCGTAGCTTGACAGCAGGAACTTCACCACAAGAGAACTCTTCGCGATGAGGGCCAAATGAGCATGACTCCAAAGTAATGCTTAAAGGTGAAATTCTTCGAACCCTACCAAAATCAAGTTCTCGCTGAAGATGATCGCTCAGTAGCGTACAAATAGAAGGCAGCAGATTGGCTTCAATATAAACTTTTGCTTTCAACTGTCCATACCAAACCAATAAACACACCCCAGATATCACAGTACAAAAGACAGAGCACCTGAACAGAAATAACCCCTCTTCCCACATTGGAGTCACAAGCTTGACCAAGGTCTTGCTCCGGACAATGGGCTCTTTGACAGACTTTATCATCCAACCACTCCGCAATTCCAGCTTCTTCCATAATAACTCAATATTTTTCCCACAAAAGTGCATAAATTTGTTACCCTGGAAGATCCACTCATGTTTCTTTGCACATTTACATGATAGAAGACCTGAACCCCTATTAGAAGGTTTTGATTTAACTCCCCTCAGGTAAGTACGAGCTCCCTTGTTTCTTCTTCCGAAAACAGTGGAAGTAAGTGGAACCCCGAGAAAGGGGCTGTGAAGCTCAACACTCATTATCTCCAACTAATGAATTCAACTGCTTTTGCAACTCATTTGAAGGGGACCAAGAGCAAGCCCTTAGCCCCCCAAACAACCCCAAATTTTAAGAAGTACTTACAATTCAAGCCAGTGCAACAGTAATTCAAACCTGAAAATGATGTGAAAGAAACCAATTTAAAAATCTTTTTAACTCAAACTCTTCCATCAATTATAAATAAACACATACTTTTAATGGTGAAAATGTCACAGTATAAACGACAATTGAAACTCCATATTCAGTACCATATTAACACAAACAAGCAAACCTATAAATTCCAATCCCTCACAGGATTACTCTTGCGTTCTTCCCACCCGTTACACAAATAAATAAACAGAAAAAAAAATCTGAACAGCAAAAACAACTCAAATTGCACTTTACCATCCTACTCTACGAGTCCAATTTATATGGTATCGTGCATACAATAAAATCATCAATAGGAATTCAAACTTAAAACCCAAAACGTTGAAACTCTATCTAAAATAAGCAAGCCCGCAGAACATGTTTACAGCCCAATTACCCCTCGCTGCTATCATACTTCGCAAGAACTCAAGAAACGCAAAATCTTGAAAAGCCAGGTGAAGAAATAGCCAAAAAATAATAAATAAATAAATAAATAAATAAAACTGCACACATTTATACATATGTATCATACAATAAGCATAAGCATACGTGCTTCCTTGTTGTCTTAATTTGTGCGTCTTGTAAAGAAAGTACTCTGGCCTGTACATAATAATGAATACAACATTTAACGAGAAGAAGCAACAACCAAAATTGCAAGAAAATAGCTTATTGGGCGTGGTTGCGTCCCTGTTCGTGTTTCCGAGACAGTGGTGGATTGCTTGGCGAATTCTATTTTGTTTCCCACAGAAAAAAAAAATTGCTTTCGTAATCGAGGACGCCACTGTTGACTTGGTTGCGTAATGACAATTATAGCCTCAATTAAAAAGAAAAATCATTAAAATTCCCACTCCCAAAAGTTTCCTCCCAAAAAAATGAATAAAAAAATTTTTAATTAACAAAATAATGGTTTAATTTAGTTGTTTAGATGACAATGTGTAAAAATTGAAGATACAAGTTGCCTAAAAAAATGTACTAAACTCAAACTAAATCAAATTGAAATTTCAGTGGATTAATAAACTTACATTTCAAAAATTCTTATTGAATTAATTCATTAAATTGTTTTACTATTGATATTATTTAATTGAGAAAATGATGTCAAACCATGCAAATTATAGGTTGTTTTGCATGGAAAAAAGAGAATTCACTTTATTGTCTAATACTCACAGAAAATTCGTAAAGTGACATCTAGGTGTATTTTCTAGGTGGAATGCATTTCATGCGCATACATCTTTTGATTTGTTTAGGCTATAGTGCAAATTTTCGAACAAATTTGGATCGCAAGAAGTGTGATTAATATAACAATTCTACTCTCATTGTATACACGTATACTGTAAATCGTATGTGAGTGAATCTCAATAAAAAACACCTTACAAATTTTCCCGAACATTGAGTTGTAATGTGAAACATTTTTTCGTTTATATGATAAATGCAAAACAACATAGAGCTCAAACAATACAGTATCATTTTCCCTTTTCTAATTTTAGATTCAGTTCTTCAATTAATTGTATCTGGAAAATAAAAAGAAGTGGGATGATTATAAATTATATGATGAAATGATAGTCGTAGTTTTTTATTTTAACGATTTGGTATTGTGAATCAAGAATAAAATGCTTCTATATGTGAAAAGTTTGAAAATATAACCCAAGTTAAAATCAAGGCAATTAAATCATTTAAAATCATAAAACGTGGGAGATAAAGGGCACTACGTAAAACACAGACCGCGAACATCAACGCTGTTGACGAAAGGAACCCCAAAATTTCCCTTAGTATGAGGAAGCATAGGAGCAAATGCTTAATGCTCTCAAAGGTGGATGCATCACACCCCACGAGCAACAATGCTTCACCCCAAGAACCTCCATCAAGATTCAACAAAAGAGCCATACATACACCAAGTACTAATATGTTACAAACTGATCTACGAAGTTAAAAGAGAGTACTAAATGAAACAAGTTTTTAATAACCAAACCATTTGGGACATGCAACATATATCAGAAAGTTCGTCTATTGTAAAACTAGAGGTAGGAGCTCAGAGTTTATTAATAACCAGTAAAAACCCATCTCCACATGCATGATGCTTCAACAATCTTTCTTCTCTTACCGCATTGGCTGCTGGTTGTAATGGTTCTTCTCTTTCTTTTTAGCAGCAGCAAGTTTTGCACTTCGTGCTGCAGCCTCCATGGCAGCAGCTCTTGCGGCAGCATCCATCTCTTTGTTGGATTTCTTTTTCTTAGCAGATGCCACCTTCTTCAGCCGCTCTTTCACATCAACAGCAGATGCATCCTCATCAGCCTGTTCAGTTCCAGCAGTTTCCTCTTGCTCGTTAGGAGCTTCTGAACTACTCGGGTGGTCCTGAGGTTCCTTCACCTCTTTGGAACCCTTATCCTTCTTTTTCTTCTTTTTTGCAGTTTTAGATTCTGCAGGGGCACTATCCTTCTTCTCTTCATCTCCATTCAGTTGCCCCTCTTTCTTTTCTTTGGTGACATCTGTAAGTCATAACAGTCAGAATTTTCAGTTTAAAAGATAAGTAATTTTAGGAACTTATAAAAGAACTAAACCGCACTTAAAGCTCTGAAAAGTACCATAAAACAAAACTACAGCAGGCCACCGAATAGAATACCAAAACAGAAGAAGATACAGCAAGAAGAAAAATTGGTTCTCATACCAGATATCGAATAGAGACATTATTAAATCAACAATTTCATTAAAAAGAAAGGAAAACAATACCAGATGGCTCATCTTCAGCTTTCTCTGTGGGGTTAACCCCAAAATCAGCTAAAATAGCCTCTAGTTCAGCAAGCTCCTTTTTCCTTCTCTCCTTCTTGGAAAGCTGTCGTTCTGTCTCTTTAGGTGCCGGAGAAACTTCTACAGGCTTTTGCACAATGGGCTCAGGTTGTTCGTGGACCTCTGTTTCATGATCAACCTCCTCTTCCACCTCATCATCACCTTCATCTAGAAGTTCATCTTCACTTTCACTGTCCTGCATTAGATGAATAACCACTATTGGTCACAAACACAATTCATGTATTTCACCCAACACTAAACTCATGAATGGAAAGGACCAAGCCAACACAACTTATCAGAAGCAATGGTAGCAGCAGATGCTGCACACCGCACTTCTAATAAGTCAAAAGGAATAAAACATCTGGTAAGAGGAAATGGCATCATCTCTAGGCCACTAATATGTATATCAAAATCTTGGTAGAAACAACTATCATGATAGACGTAAATAATTGGTTGGAGTAAGCCATCAAAAGCCGCACACCTTAAGAAGTGGTTACAGCAGAGGAGACAGAGAAGAGAGTATGCAGATAATGATACCTGTAGTTTTGATACACAATCATTGTTAATGATCTGTTATTTCTTAACTACTATGATGCATATTGTAGATGAATCACACATGATGTGGATAGGTAATGTGGAGATGGGATAAGGGATATCAGAAAGACGGAACACAAGGCATATTTGCGCAATGACACGCAGAGAGGACAGAAGTCACAGAACAGGTGGAACCACCAGATATGGTTGATTATAGAGAAATATTCAGTTTGTGGTGGCTAGGGGATTCAGCGTTGAAAGTTGAAAGACATGCATGCCTCTAATGTACTAACAGAAGCATTTGCCCATTAGACCATACAGAAAATGGATGCAGTCACATACTGCTATGCCATTGTATGCGCATAAAAAGTCTCGACTGTCTAAACTGAAACTTTCAAGCTTGTTTAAGAAATCATCTCAATGCCATATGTTATTTGTAGACACAAAAACAAAATGCACTTCAAGAGAGTGCAGCAAATTTTCAACATTTTGAGGCTGCAATGCTAGTCAACTCAATGATCTCATCCAGTAAGCATCACTGAACCACAAATAGAGCTACAAATGTTAGGGGGAAAAATAACAATGTTCCAATGGAAGAGACAATATGTTACAGTGCAAGGCCTTCAACACAGTAACATCCGTGTGCAATTCTTGCATACGAATACAGTAGGACAGAAAAAATGTTAGCAGCAGATTGGGCACATGATATGCCACAGCTCTTATACAAGTAATTTTAAACAGAGAACCGCAATAATAATCTTTCTTTGGTGCATATACATTTTTCATAATGAAAGCACAAGAAGTGAAAGCAATGTTGTTTTACAAACAACTATTATCTTTCACCCTGAAACCAATTCAGCCAAAATAAGAACAGCTGAGACACATCCATCATGCATATTATCAACTTGTATAACAAATAGGAACTTAACCATAAGAGAACAAATGAAGTCGTATAGTTGAGAAAGCACTTTAAGGATCCAAAAGGGAAAATCCAGCAAATGATTGATTTGAGACACATTCTTCATTTCTTTATCATATAAATGATAAAAAAAAAAAATAACAATTTCAACTCAGCCCCAGAAACTTCTATGTAAGCATATATCTGATGCATATTGTTATCGTGCAAATGATTTACTTGTAAAACAAGAATTTGAGTACAAAACAACAATTGTGCCCATCAATATACAAGAATAAAAAACCCGTTGAAGATTCAACAAAAGCAAGATGTTGCGAATAAGCATCATACATGAATAAGTTAGACATAAAATGGGACACAGATTTTAGATATAGAGGGACAAATGCATATTTAAATATAAAACAGTAAATGCATGAGGCCCAAGAAGTGGTCAAACAAACACCTCCAAAGCACGAGAAAGACATAGAAAATGATTAAATTGTTAAGCATCGCAACAATCAAAATTAATCACAAATCAATTCTTCAACAAGCACATCACACATACAAAAGATAAATACACTTAATCACTAAGGGTGAAGGCATTGAATCACTAAACCGAACCGAATCAATCCAGAAGGAAACAGACACCACTATTTGCAATCAACAATCACAAATGAAGAATTAATTAGATTCAAACCACGCAATGTACATTAATTCCCATTTCTTATACCTCCACATGATCGGGTTTCTGAGTCTCCTCAGCTTTATTCACGCCAGAACCGCCCCATATTGCCTGTGGAGGAGCAGTGGTGGCGTAGTAATCATCATCATCTTCATCATCAACATCAGCCCACGACTTCACTGTCAAAGGCGCTGGAGCCCAGTACACCTGCTTCTCCTCCTCGGCTTCCTTCGATTTCCCAGCAGTACCAGCTTTAGACGCGCTCTTGCTTCCCTTGGAAGAGCCCTTCTCTTTGTCAGACTTCTTCTTCTTCCTCAAACTCTCAAGAGCTGCAAAAACGTTTGTGTTGTTCACCCTAAGCGAACCCTCATCCCTCCTATTCCCACCTCCGACCATTTTCTATTGTCCGCGAATCAGAAAACGACACAGAAACACAGGGCCAATATTGGAAGTCTAAGAAATCAATAAGTCCAACTATTTCCGGGACCCGATTATCAGGAAAAAATCACCAACCGCTATCCACAAACAACAAACAACAACCAACAACAAAAAGAACTAATTCAATAAAAATCCAAAATTAATCCAGATATAAGAAATTTTTCTCGAAATTTTTAATCGACAAAAATTTACGTAAGCAAAGGGACGGATATTTAATTTCCCGCTTAAATCTTATGATTTTACAAATTTATTAATTCAGAACGCTCGACGAATTTCAGAATGCTATTGACAAAAGCTAGGGTTAACAGAGAATTAGGGTTTCAAATAGAAAGAAAGAGAGGCGTAGTGGTCTAGGGTTTGGATATGCGGAAAAAAGGTGAATGGGTATCCGCTGTTTTTGGTGTGTATAGTGTATTGTGTGAGTATCAGTATGCGAGGGAAGGGTGGGTATTTGGTGCAACTCAGCAATGGAGACAAACAAGAAACGGGTCTGAGAGTGCGCCGTGTGGTACAGGTGATATAAGAGATGAAGATGAGGCGCTGGTGGTCCTACTAGTTTGCAATTTAGGCCCAACTTTTTTCTTTTTTCTTTTTTTTCCCCTTTAATTCAAATGTTTTAAATTAAATTTGTCATTCGAAGAGAGTAGCTAGATTCTTTTTTCTTGCATTTTAATACTTCATGTCGAGCAAGGGTTTAATTTGCTTATCCAATACGATTTTCAAGCCTTTCCACCCCATTTAACCATATTAACTATTTTCTTTTCCATTCTTGCTAGTTCTTCAATTACTAGTACAAAATCGAACATGACCTAAAATTTAGATACGTGTTATTGGTCTATGGAAGTTTTTCACTTTTGATTGTTTTCTTTATGTGGAATAAGGACTTGATAAGGGTTCAAGAAAGATTCATCTACCATCATATTCTCATCACAACTTCTTCCAAGCCTTTCTTGTTGAATATTTCCCTTCATTGACAATCACCCTATCACATGACAATACAGTTCCACGCAAAGCATATTTCCCATTACAACCTCTCATTTTGCATTTGTATTTATAGTCACCTTGTTATAGGCTGATACAAAAATCAGGGAAAGTTGTAGTCATTGACATACAAGAGCGAATATACCGGGAAAAGATTTTGGAAAATTACAACACAAAACTTAATCATGTCTTAAATACATTATGAACTTTTCTTCCTGTATGATAGAGTGCAAAGTGTGTCACTAGGCCACAAAGAATAGGAATATCATAAGAAAGAAAATTAATACAAAGAATATCTTGATCATCAGCCACCGATTTGATGAGATGCTATTGAGGTACTTGAGCAGAGCCCCTTGAGCTCCTTCCACGTTTGCCAATGTGTCGTCCATGTTCTCATCAATCCTATCAACAAAACATTTTTCATTGTTTAGAATCACTGAGATAGGAATGGATCCTACAACTGAAAAAAAATCACAATGCAAAATAAATCTATGTATAAGAAGTTTTAAGTGTCACTATAATCAATGGTGATGTCAAATAAAACCACTGTAAGTGACAGTGGGATCCAACTCCAATGGGGAAGTACTCAAATAATTTTCTTAACACGGTATAGGTGCTAACTGACTCTAAGCAAATCAACGATCACACACGATGTAACCTAAAAATAATCTTGTAGTTTTACCATGATTCAGATTTAAAAATGCAAAAGCATGATCAGGTCTAATGAAGGGCAATGAGTTGAATGATTTATACATAGTCTGGGATGAATGCTGGATGTTAATTGATCATAACCACATCTTCCTTAGCAGAATTACCGGAATTCTGCCACTATGTAATAAGTAAAGCCATTCCAAACCTGATAGCAATCTCTCCTTGCTGAGAAACCAAGGTAGCTAGCTGATTGAAGATATTGCTCAGCTCATGAATTGTCGATTCAACATTTTGAAGGGCCTCGGCTCTACTCTGCATGTAGCTGTCCTGTAATGGAACCAATTGCTGCTGTTGTTGATTTTGTTGCTGCTGCAGCAAAGGCTGAGATTCCCCATCAACCGGATTCCTGTTAGTAGATTTACGTAAAAATGAGCTCCACTGAATATGAAGCAGTTTACATCTGGACTTGTAAATTCAGGCCCTTTCAGAAATTATTCTTCTCAGCTCTCTAAACGGCAAAATACCACCATGAAACTAATATTTCTTTATTTCTAGGGGTAGGAAAAATCAGGTAAAAGAGAAAGGTCATACATTCCTTTGAAATAGAAGGCGTGGAGAGCAACTAAATGAAAGTCATGTGTCCACTTACTTAGGGAATAACTGGGAAGAAGACTGTGTCCCATTAGCCCATGGCAGAGGAGGGGCAGCTGAGTTACTAGCAGTAGCCTTTGTAGCTAAAGGACGCTGGCGAACAAATGGATTTGAAGCATTCTTAGAAGCAGAAGAAGAAAACAATTGTCTTCTGATTTCATGAACCTTCAGGTTCTGTTGAAGCAGGGGAAAAAATTGCAGATTGTATTAGTGACTAGTACAGAACAACGAACACCAGAGGCAATACAAAAAAAGGAAACAGAGGACAGATTAGTAAGCAGCAATTCTAAGTTCACCTCTGTTCGCATGGTCAAAACTTCCTTGAACTCCTTCGTGGTGCTCATCAAACGATTCTTCAAATCATCAACGACTGTCGTAGAATGAGTGGTGGTGTCACGGGATACATTTCCACTTTCACTACGTGAATTGCAGAGTACCTGGAGATCAACTACAGCAGAATTAAGAGCAGTTATATCTTGCTTAATAACGGCAGTGAGTTCCTGGATTTCCATTGTAGGGTCATCAAAGACTGATGTCCTCTTTGCCACTGCAATAGAAAGCATTACATTATTGATTTGACCATACCGCTCTATGATGGTAAAGCATAGATACGAACCAAATGGTGTCAATCAGGAAAAACGAAAATGGACATGCATATGACTAATTTTGCTGGGCTGAACAGATCAATTGATTAAGCTTAAAGTCCCTAAACCTTAACGTGATCTTTGTCCATAAGAACACAACCATCCTATCCTCAAGGAGAAAATGGATACACTCTTTTGAGTTTAGGCTTCAAGCATCAATAAGCAACAGCATAAAATTCAGATGTTTCTATTTCTTAAATATGTTGGCTGAGTAAGAGCAAATTAACATTTCACTCAATTACCACACAATCTGGATATCCGGCCTCATACAATTAAGCTAAATTTGTAAAATAAACACCCATATGTAATTTTCATGAATTTCCATCAACTTAAAAAAGAAACAACGCATTGCCCAAAATACACCCAGCCAAAGTGCATAACTAGCTTCTGAAACATCTAGTGAATCCCGGATCAGATATAAGATGCCTTCAGTTCAATTCCAGCAAAAAACCAATTACAGAAACAACAAATAGCAATCAGGAACATGCCATTCGATCAATGTCATTCTGTGTAACTTCACAAATTTCATAATAATTCTGTCAGAAAACCTCTGTCATATCCCCCGATCAGCCCCACAACTACCAAATAAACGTTGCTTAAAAATACAGCCAAACAAACCGCAATGCAATTACCAAAAGACACAATGTATAGTTACCCACGTTTTGCTAGCTTAGCTAGCTTCTGCGAAGTTTGATGAATCCCAAACCCAATTTTCGACGCCCTCCTGTTGAACTCTGATTGCATCGCCATCGCCGACCGCGGTGGCTCCTCCCTCTTGGATCCGCTGCTGCTCGGCCCATTCTGCAAGGAAATTGACTTCTTCACCCGCTCCGCTATCCCTAAGAACTCCTGCGTCCGATCCCTAATCGAAGCATTCCCACTCTTCACCGACATTTTCCCAGATCAAATTCTCAACACCGCAACAACATAAAAGCTTAACCAAATAATTGTCCCCCCAGAATACGTAAATCAGAGATCAAGAAACAGGAAATTCGGGTAACTTTGCCCGATCTTAAACCCTGAAATTACTGAAAATGAACGGAAATTGCGAAACCCTAGATCTGCGAGAAAGTGATAAAATTCAACGGAGAAGGTTAAATTGAAATTTGCGTGTATATAAGTGTTAACGTGCGTCTTGCTTTGGTGCCTTTTTAATTTTATGCACAGCAAATTTGCAATTAATTGCACCTGTATGCTTTAGTTTTTTTACAATATTATTTATCTATGTTTATTATGTATTATGTAATTTCCATGAGTGTTTTTATTTTCAAAATAAAATCAAACAATATGATGCAGTTAATGAAAAAAATGTGTTCTCCAAAGTTTTATGTATCTGATTCTCATTTTAAAAGTTCCAGAAAGGAAAAAATTATATATATTTTCCGTTTTTGGTAGATAAGAATTGAGTATATTTTTTTCGCCCTAAAAACTTAATTTTTTATACAAGATAACTACGTGGATGTCTATGTTTGCCCATTTTTATTTAAAAATTGTATTATTATATTTCACCAGTGTAATTTATTTTACATTTTCCTCTCTTTTTTAGCCTTCTGAAATGTGTTATATTTATTGACTCTTCATTCATAACAATACACTCACAGTTGCATTTTATTACCATATATATGTTTCTTCAACGTGAATCCTACCTCTAAATTGTGTAAGCCATGCATTAGGCTTATGTTAAATTGTCTTTAGCCATATATTTACCTGTTTCACCAGCCAAAATGCATATAAGATAAGTCTTGTGAATGATGTTGAATTTAATAGTTAATAGTACATAAAAAGAGATTAAAGAGAGAAATAAGCGACGTTATCATTTCCTAAGTATAACCCCTTGACTTTACAAAAGTCTTTGAATCGAGATATCTACGTGCTTGTGACTTTGTTTCAAATCAGTAAAGTTGATGTACGTGTTAGAAATGTTCTCAATTAAATTTGCGTACTGTTGCCTTTTGAAGCAACATTTTTCCTGATTGAATGATATTTTAACTAATAGATAGAAGAGACTCTAAAAGCTTAAATTCACGAGTATCACAAATATTTTCTATGACTTTACCACAATATTCTCTTATAAATGTCGTATCTGACGCATCATGCATGTTCATGACTCACTGTGTATGTTCTGTGGTGTAGACGGTATAAAATCTTGAGCATTTGATACTGAAAATGTTATTTTGCAATGTAGATCTAGTTCAATCACCTAGGACTTCAGCCTCCACCAATTATCTTCTCTTGCGTTCGGTGGTTTGATAAGATCATGAGTCCTGCAATTGGTTCATGCCATTTCTTTGTCAGCAAAAGCTTGCTCTTATTATGCATTTTTGCCTTGGAAACTATTTGGAAGTAAAGAAGTAACATTCTTAGTGATAAGGATCCACAGCCCCTTCACGGGCTTTGTAGCAAGAAATGATCCCTCACAATGAAAATCATCACCCTGTTTTATTGAAAAACCTACCAGGAGATAGTGGAGCCAAAGGTGCCAACCTCATTTCATTATCTTATTTAAAATATAGTCATCCTCATGATTCCATCTATTTCTTGTGTGGATTGTGAGGTGGACAAGTTCTTACTTCTTCAATTGCCACACATGCATATTTCTATCTTGAGTTTTCATTTAGTTAGGGTGTGTTTGATAGACTATATTAGGGTAGATTGTGGTAGGTAAAATTCTATAATATATTGTTTGGTAGGCAATATTGTGGAATTGGGCTGGCCCGTTGAACATACCAAGCCCGCACTGTAGAGGCTACTAGCCTCTACTATAATCTCACCTTTTAAGGTGAGATTCAATCTCTACAATTGGAATGTAAGGAATGTAGAGCATTAAATTATATTTTTGTCCCCTGAAAATATTCTATTTTTAAATTTGATAATTTATTTTTAAATCTGAATTTATTTTATTATTATTATTATTATTATTATTAATCTTTTTATTATTATTATTATTATTATTATTATTACTACTACTACTACTATTACTATTATTATTATTATTAATCTTTTTATGATTATTATTTGGTTTTTATTATTGTTATTAATCTTTTTATTATTATTATTCTGTTATTATTATTATTATTATTGTTGTTATTATTATTATTAATCTTTATTATTATTATTATTATTATTATTATTATTATTCGGTTTTTATTATTGTTATTAATCTTTTTAAGATTATTATTTGGTTATTATTATTATTATTATTATTATTATTATTAGGGTTCAATTGCCTTTTTTTATTTGATCTATCAATTTAAAAAAAAAAAAAGAAATTATTTACGTACACTAACTATCACAAATAATATCAAAAGGGTAGTATAGTCAAATATCAAAATACATCGCTTAATATGATCTATCAAACAAGAGATAACTATTAGAGTATATCAATGACAAATCCTCAATTTGTCTTATCAAACAAGCCATTGAAATGTTATACATTCCCTAATTATTAATGGGCTTTTATTAAGGAATGTTCACACATTCCCTATCAAACACACCCTTACGGCATGATTGGTATGCATGAATGGAATTAGATAGGAATGGAATGATTCTATGAATGGAATAAAGATGGGAAAGGAATGATGTAACTATTACTTTTCCTATGATTGGTATACACAAAGAATAGGAAATGAATGATATTATCATTCCTTACTTTATTTCAATCTCATGATTGGTAATGAGCAATAATTGACAAAAGTGGAATGAAAACACTTTAAATGACCAAATTACCCTTTATTTAGTAGATATTTTAAATAAAATTATTAGTACATTAATAATATATTTGTTAATTAATAAATACTTTTAAATAAATTAATATTTTAAATAAATAATTTTTTCAAATAAATAAATATTTTCAGATAAATATTACTTTTTAAATAAATAGGTATTTTTTAAACAAATAATATTTTTAAATAAATAATACTTTTTAAATAAATAGATATATTTTTAATAAATAAATAACATTGAAATAAATAAATATTTTTTAAATAAATAATTTCTCACATAAATAAATAATTTTAAATAAACTAATATTTTATAAGTAAATATTTTTTTAAATAAATAATATTTTATATAAATAATTTTTTTGAATAAATAATATTTTAAAATAAAATAAATAATTTTTAAGTAAATAATTATTTTTAATAAATAAATAAATATTTTTAAATAAATATGATCCAGAGCGTTGTGAAAACTCTAGGTGTGTTTATTTTCATAAAGGGTAATTTAGTAAATAATAAATCATAATCTATTCCTAATCTATTGAGAATAGCTAATACCATGGGTAAGATAAGGAATGGCTAATCCCATGCTTTTGGGAATAGGTATTCCTATAGGAATGAGAATTCCATTCCTTAAATCATACCAATCAAGTGTTTTGGAATGAACTTAGGAACGCCCATTCCATTCCTGCCTCATTCCTACATATCAATCATGCCCTTAGGGTATTAAACATTATTCTTTCAATTGCCACACATGCATATTTCTTTCTCTATAAAGTGTTAATAATCCTAAGTTTATTCCACATCGGAATAGTCAAAGAGTTTGAGATAGTTTATAAGCTATCCCCCTCTTTCACCCTTCGAGACGCCTTTTCAGGACAAAACCACTCATCACGAGTGCCGGCAGGACAATACCTCGAAACTGATGAATATTCCATATCGGCGATAGATTTGGGCATCATCAGGTGTAATCATCCATCCTAACGCATACCAAAATGAAAATTTTGTAAAAGAAAGATGAAAGTTGAACAAATAAAAACAACCTTTCTTACATTCATTGATGAAGTTGAATCGCGATGATGAGCACGATCCTCTTCAATTTCAATATTTTGCAACATCTCAGGAGTTGTCATAGCGGTGAACAACTATATTCTTTTTTTTTTTTTTTGATATATTCAATATATTGAACAACTATATTCAATATATTGAATTTGTATATTATATACAATTTTATATTATTTTATTATTATTTACTCTTTTATATCTTAAGGTTTTGTACCATAGATATAGTTTGTTTTAAATTTTTTCATTGTAATTATACGTCTCTTTTGAGCATATGAAAAAATAAAAAATAGGGAAAAGTGAATCTGCTTAGATAAATAAGAATTTTATTATTTCTGCCTACAATCTAACTGACAGTCAAATAATTAATCATAAAATTAATCAAAATCTTGTGAGTCATACATGAAAGAAAATTAAATCCACATAATTGTCACAAAATAAGTTCTTTTTCTTTCTTTCTTTCTTTCTTTCCTTCTTCTTCTTCTTCTTCTTTTTCATATATAACTACAAATAGTTGGTATAAAATTATTAAACAAAGAAAATCATACCTTAATCATTGCCAATCTGTACATAAATATTTAGATCATGAATGTATAAGTTTTTCTCCTCTAAATTATTAATCTAAATTAGTTTGTAAATTGAAAATCACCATTTTAAAAGTATTTTCTACAAACATCCAAACATGAATTCGTAAAAAGCACATAAAACTCACTTGTATTACGGCTGCGAAATAGTTTCTCTGTCCATTAGCACCAAAACTGAGAAAAGAAAACGAAAAAAGAGAAATCTGGAATAATCCAAGTGATACAAAAGAAAAAACGTAATCGAAATGTGCTATTAACGCCAATGCTTTTGTATCGGTCTGATTTTCAAATGATGACACAATAAATGCAGACACTTGCTTACCGACTCAAGAAAGCTCCAAAAAGAGAAATGCCTTAAGACATGAAAAGGGGGGAGTATGGATTTTTAATTCAAGTAATGATTGTATCAAATAACTTTAAAGAAATTGATGCACTACATATTATTTTATGTGAAAATCTAAATGAGGAATTGAAACAAACAGACAGAGCTATCAATTTACAACAATACCGAGAGTTGGAATAAATAGAGAGATGAAAAAATATAAAACGAAACCCCAAGAATCTTATTTAAAATAATTGAAAAGAAATTGCTGCACTACATACCTTTCTTTCATGAATAATACTTTTAATCCAATTAAAATTGAATTCTATTTCGTATATATCTGTCTTGGTATTGGAGATAAATATAGTAATAGACATAAGATAAAATTGTCTAATTTTGTGTTTATAACTATATATTTTTCTTATGATTTGAACTTAAGATATAAATCTGTTAAATTCGTTATAATATTTTAACTTATTTGATAAGATGAAATCCCCTTTTCGATAAAAATTTCATTTTTATGCAATAAACTTATCCTTACAATTAAATTCAAAATTCAAATTCAAATTCATATATTTTTTCCTTTTGGATCGTGCTAAATGCAGGTTGTTTTTTACTAAATTTAGGTCACTTTAGACAATTTTGCACCTGACCCATGTAACTAACCACCCCCTTATTTTTCTCTCATATCTCTCTCTCTAAAACTTATCATTCAAAACATCCTAATATTATATCATAACAATATTAGTTCTAATAATATTATTAAGATTAATGATATTATTACTCTTATTATTATTTATTTTAAAATTATTATTGTTATTATTAATGATTAATATTAATAATATAAAATTAGTAATAATTTATATTTCCATTGAAATATTAATTTTATTAATATTAGTAAAAAAAATATTATAATATAAAAATATTATTAAGAAACAAACAAAAAAAGAAAAAGAAAAATAAAATTGTACCGCCATTTTAATAGATAACTGCCGCCCCAAACGAGGCGATATCAGTTTACAAAGTCGCCCCAAAAGGAGGCGGCACAAGATTGAAGTTTCTTTCATTTTGCCACTATTTTAGCCTTATACTGGTCACAAATCGTCGGTATTTTATGACTATCTCACTCTATTCAGAGCGGTACGAAATCGAAAAGATCAAATAAACAACATTTCAGAAATTTTAGGTTCAATAAGAAAATTGACTTGAGCATCGAATGACCATCGTAAGGAGACACCTAGTGCCTTTTAACGCTATGTGTATTTGCGGCCTAAGTTTGAGTATTGAGTGATCCAATTTGATTAGAATAGATTCCCAGTACTTTCATTCTTTTTGTCACATAATATACCACCACAATCATATCAAAGTGTCATTTATCCACAAGTTGGTCCACCATAGGAGTGATCGGATCATGGTCTACGGGTGCAAACCATGACCTCCGTGGCCAAACCAAGTGCTGACTGGTGGGGGCTTAGCACCAACTAGAATCCGAACCAATTCGAACAAACTTGCTCCAGATCAAAATCTGGCAGCCTCACAACCCAGATATAGATGGTCCAATGTCATTTGAAAGATGGACCTGTGTAATTGTGTAGTACATAGTAAAGCCCATGATCTGCGGCTCTATTCTAACATTTAATAATTTTATTCAGCCCAAGAGGATGTAGAGAGTTAAAAAAATTCAAATTCAAGAGCCTTATTATTCTGCAAAAAATGGGAAAAAAATAATAATTGGGGTCCATTACTCACTCGGTGTGTGCGAATAGGATAATCAATATATATGTTGTATATATTAAAATGTAATGCAAATTTGATTTGTGTATATATAGTCAGTAGAATATGATTAATATATATTTAATATAAATATTTACATGATTTAATATAGAGAAATAAATTAGAGCATTATGACCTTTTATTAGGCCGTTAGTGATTATTATAGTGAATTAACATTAGGCATAACAAATAAAAACATACACCAGATTTCATGCTTTTATACATAGTATTGATAAGAAGTCGCAATCTAGAGGGAAAAAAAAACAAGAAATCATATTCTACATTCTCTCTTTCTCTTTTCTTTTTTTTTTCCTTTTTTTTTCTTTTCTTTCTTCCTTTTTTTTTTTAGCCTGGATGAGTAACAACTTTTGTCTTCATTGTATTACTGCCGGCGAGCAAATAATAATCCTGTTCAGTAAATCTGTGCGGAAGGGCCACAAAACGTACCACGAGAGTGAGGGAAGTAGAGCAGTGTGATTGATTGGCAGAGCACAAACAACCATCATAAGACCCATGAGGGATATGCTTGTTTGTGTTGGCAGCAGCCAGCAGTAATTGTGTCACCACTCACCACTGCACCGATTGTACCCCCGCTCCCTATCATTCCTGATACTACGTATCCCCAGGGACTGCCTCTCTGTGTCTGTGTCTGTGTGTGATAATCAGTTATAAAAACAATATATTTGTATAGGGAAAATT
>JACFYI010003620.1:491117-506900 GCA_014898755.1 Handroanthus guayacan | reverse complement strand
TAAAGATCAGCAAGAAGTCCCTCGGCTCGTCAAGCTGGTAGCACTATACACAATGTATTCGTTTATGTTTCCAATGATTCCACAAAAGTATAGCCACGATTCCAATGCCCGGAATAAGCACCACAAGAATTAATAAAACCAAGAACCCAATAATCAGGATCGTTTCGTTGGACATAATTCCCTCGTCAAACTTAATCGGCCCTACAAAGACATCACAACAAAATACATAACCATATATCATGTAATAATTCCACATTGTTCATAATATCGTGCAATATTTTTGCTCTAATGTCAATATTTTTTCCAAACCAAATATCTACACAGAAAGAGTAAAAAATGGATCTTGGTTGCTCATATTCGTTATTCGGATGACAATTTACAATCAAAATACAAGCACCATAAACTGTCAAAACAAGCTGTTACGCATCATTTCATGAGTATTGGAAGAATTACCTCCTTCACAATTGCAAGACGCAAAACAGCTTTTGTCGTTATCTGCCAGTCGAGCAAATACACGTCCATCTGTTGCCTGAAGCTGCATGTGAAAAATATGAAGTCAAGAAGCATGTTTTGTCCTTTAACTTTCTCTTCACTCAATTGGCTCTTGTATTTGTAAAACTAACATGGTAGGATAGTAAGGAAAACTACGATACCAAGGTTGAAATCACACAGGATGACGAGCAGTTTGCTGGGACAAAGTTTGAGTCTTCAATAAAACAAGTGCATGTCCACCTGTCTGCATTAGAATTTGTCAAACTTCCATCTGAAGAATGTTAAAATGACATTAGTGCTTTTCAGCCATGCATCTGAAGGATCATAAACGATTGTAGATGAACGTCCTAGAAGGATGTGAGTTTCACTAACCACAAAGAGTGTGTTGAAACCAAATCACATTAATGATGAAAAGAAGCGCAACTTCCACCTGAAGCCCCATTTGTTTGGAACCCACTACAAAACTAAAATTGAAAAATAAATAATTGAGAAATAATGTATATTTTGATTATCAAACAAAAGCCTTGACAATGTACTAATCCAAAATTAGTCCAAAGAATATTGTTTGATTGTAATTTAAAAAATATGGAGTATTATGAGCAACGGATGGACTATTACTACAGGTTGTCTCATTTGATCTTGATATAGTAATCTACAATAATGATGGCACCATCAAAATGAGAACACATAAAAATAAATGACACAAGAATTTTACGTGGTTCACAAAAATTGAGTTGTATTCACAAGAAAGGGAAGAAAATCACATTTATTGTTCTAAAAGAAATACATACTAGGAAATTGTAGGTCAAAAGTGTTTTGTCCCTAATTAATAATCAAGGAACACTTCTATTTATAGGAGTAAATAAAGTAGTTATATTCCCAGTAAAATTCAAAAGCCTACCATATGAAAAATCCTAATTATACATTAAAAATGAATAAAATCAAATCCTTAGTATTAAGAGTTCTAATCACATTAGATTTTCGAATTCCGTTTAATATATAACTTTGAGGCACCAAAACAACAAATTCTTGAATTCTATAGTCTATAGAATAGAAAATAGTTTGGTTCCAAGACATTGAGAAATGTTAACTACTATTTCAAGCATCATGAGTTTACACACACACACACACACACACATACACACATACGTAAGTGCCATACAAAAAAAAAAAAAATGGCATGATCTTGAAACCAGTCTCACATTGAGAAGAAGAATGGGAGCTTCAATCTGCTATCAGCTTATTGATGTCGGGGCTGCTAAACAAAATCAAGAGCTTGTATATGCGTGCGCGCGCGCGCGCGTGTACGGGACGGCTGTAAAGAGAAAATTAAACCTGTGTGCCCAGCTAGACGAACACGGTTCTGCCACGTAAAGCCCATAAATAATCCAAATAAAGCCCATCAAGAAATGGGCCCATTCTGGCCCACATAGGCCCTCTCCCTTATGAGCCAGACGAAGCATTTTTTTCCCCTTTTTTTGTTTTTTTGTTTTCTTGAGCGAAAATTGAATTTCATTTAATAATGCCTTGAGAATAACAATGAAAATTAAAGTTAAAATTGAAAACACTTCAACTGAAATTATTTTCTTGTAACGAAAGAAAGCTTAAAATGCTAGGTGAAGGTGGACCCACAAAATAACGGACGCCATAATCCAGAAAACTAGAAGACTAATCGTGGAAATAAAAGGGAGAACACTAATAACTACAATCCCATTTTCCAGTTTCATTTCTCCCTTGATCTTTCTTTTTCCTTTTCATTTGATCGTATTGCTCTCCAATTTTGAAGGCATCACGGGCTTTAGGGTTTTCTCGATCATCAGAATTGGAATCGCCATTTATCTAATTGGAAGTGTGAGTTTTTGCTTTTCTTCTTTCTTGTAGCAGCTGTCGTATTTGCGCAAGGTTCATGTGGAATTTCGTCGGGGTTTGATTATGTTTTTTTTTTAACTTGGCCTAGAACCGTTTTTTATTTTTGTTATTAGATCATGCATTTTTTTTTAATACCTGAATTTAGATTTATCGAACTTGATCCGCGCCATTTGTTTTGTTGGAGTCATTAATTTGTACCCTATGCGTATGGACGTTTACATGAATTTTGTGTATTCTTCATTTTTGTTTCTTTTGCGAGAAGAACTTAAGCTACTTTGATATTTGTTGAATGACATTTTTTTTCTTCTATTGAGTAATTTTTACATCCAGAGTGACGGAATGACGATGACAAATAGGAAGAAGGATGATTTTTTTTTTTTTTTTTTAAGGAAAAGAGAGAATTCAATTCACAAAATTATTTTCTGCTGATCGAGGAGCCTATTTAAGCGAATCTTTTACTTGTGTTTTCAGACTTCAGTGTTGTGTGCGTGTGTTCTCGTTCTTGTTCTTTTTCTTTTTCCGGTTTTACTTCCATCTCCTGGAGTGGTTTCGAATCGGATGGAAATTTGAATTTCGATCCAAGTTGGAGCTTATACATGCAGATGGTCTAAAAGATGAATTTCATATTATGCTCCTTATAAATAGACGTAGTTTTGAAAGAAAAAAATAAAAATAAATCATAATAGGATAATGGTTGTACTGGGAGGAAGTTTGTGTTCCTTGCAAATGCAAATATCCCATTTCCACCCCATCCCACTCCTAATAGAATACAAAACAGAAACTCTGTGGTGCTTTTTGATAGTCGGCCCCACTTCATGCTCTTGGAACTGGTGTTGACCTTGTTATGTTTGCTTTTGCTTGATCCTACTTGAGATGGCAGTCATCATGCATAATGTCTTATTTGATTTGCTTTATAGTCTTGGGGTATCTATTTATTTGACTTTTAGATCTTATCTAACAAACAATAGACGATGTTTTCATGCCCTTATCTGTTCACTTGCTTCTTTTAGCTGTCAAATTGTTTGGGATCAGTTGCTGTTAAGTATTGGAATTGTTACAAACTATATTTTAATGTTGCAGCAATGAAGAAAGGATCGTCTTCTTTAAATCCCTATGCAGCATCCTATATACCTCTCTCGAAAAGAGTGGCTGCTGATGAGAACGAATATTCTAGTACCACAAAAGAATTACAGGATGGACGTGAGTCTGTTTGGTATGGACATCAACCGGACAATACATTGACCCATGGCCAGCAACGAAATATTTCTGAAAACTATGTACATAATGCTGGTGCTTTGCAAACTGCTGATACCAAATGGAAGGATAATCATGCTAGTCAATTCCATGCTTCGTCATCTCATTATCCAAATGAAGTACCTGATGCATCAAATTATAATCAAGAATTTATGGACTTAGCGTACCTTCAGATTAATTTCCCTGGCATATCAGAGGATTCACTTTCTGATGTTTATCTGGCTAGTAGATGTGACCTGGACGCTGCAGTGGACATGCTGAATCAACTTGAGGTAATTTTCTGATTTCATCAAATTTCACATATTTAAACTTGATTTTGCGTTCCACTTTCAAAATTCTCTCTGTATCATTTACTAGTTTTTCAATTGCAATTGTGTGCTTCAAGTGGTTGATTAAATGTTTATGCTTGCGTGTTGTTGATTATACACTCTCCTGTTAAGCAATCAATTTCAAGGATGCATTTGCTCTCTTTCCTTTTGTCTTGTGTCAGAATTGACCTAAATTTTTCAAGGAGTCATCATTCAAAATTGTGAAATTAAGACTAAGAAGGTAAACTTCTGCTAATTGGTAATTACTTGGAAGACGTTTGAATTATGCCTCCTTTATATTATATTATTATGATTATTATTGGTTCTGGTGCTGCTATGTTTGTTATTTTAGTATTTATTTCATGCTTTAGATAGAAGGTCTGTTTCCCAAAGTCACACACAAATAAAAGACATTTGAGACTTCATTCCAGAGGTGCTATCCAAGAAAAGTTTGCCGCCTATTGTTACTTTTTTGCTAATCTGTCTACAGAAGTTACTCCATTCCCTGGACTAAGTTTACGCACAGCCTTAAATAAGATATTCAACCCCTTTTTCTTTTTGCGGATGTTAATTAATACATGTGGTTAATCTAAAGTATCTCTATTTTCTGTCATATTATATACTTGGCATCGTTTACATTTTACAGCTCTACCCTGATGATTTATCGGGTAAGCTTCCAGACACTTTAGACATTGGTGATGTGCCGGAACCACAGGATCTATGGAAATCAACAGCGCGAGCAGGAGCATCAACATCTGGTTCATCCAAATCGTCTTCGACAAATTAACCTCTGCTCATATTCAGATCAGCAATTATATAGGATATTTTCTTGTGGGTATCGGCTGTGAAATGGAGAACTTTACTTCTTATGGCACTCGTACAGTTGCTTTCCCTTTGTTGTACAGCCTATAGCTGTTTTGTGCCTACTTCAGATTTTCTGATCTAAGAATGATCCCAAGTTGTTGTCAGTATCACTTTACAAGCATGATGCTGTTGTCTTGTTAATTGAAATCATTTGGTTTCATTTCATTTTTGTGTCTAATGCTCCATTTATGAAGAATTTCACTTATCCATCTTGCAGAATTTTGTGTCTGAAAAGTCACTCTCACAAACCACTTTACAAATCTTTTTTGTTTTTGGTTTTTTTTTTCCTTTCTTTTTTTTTTTTAACACTTTCTTGTGTTTCACTTATTAATTGAATCAATAAAATTGATATTATTGGAAATTTATTTATTACTAGATCAAGTAATAAATTTCGATTTCTTCAAAGAATAGTCCGGGGGCTCTTGACCGCTCTTGTATGTACAGACAACAAACGCAGAAATGGAGGGGAAGGATGCAACCATTGTTCCTTCTCGGGTCAGTATGTCGGGTCCCTCCCTCCCTCCCTCCCTCCCTCCTCCTTTTATGGTACAATGGGTCGGTCAAAACTTGCTTTAGGCGTCACTTCATTCGATTAGTCCTCTAGCTACATCTCCAATTAGTATATGAAATACTTGCATGTCATGGGAAATAATGACCAAAATCTACATTTTTATCAGCGTTCTGGAAAAGGTCGAAACTATTTTTTATTAGAATAAAAACAAACATAATAAAATAAAAACAAACTTAATATGGTGGGTATAGTTTTAGCAAACAATTGGTCTTGCTGGAAATAAAATTCGCCAATCTGTTTCAGAGACAAAACTTCGACATTTAACTATTGTCGTCACTAATGTAAATAAAAAAAAAAAAAAGAAAATTGAAGAATAATATTCATTTATTTCAATAAAAAATGAATCATATTCACGAACTTAATAATCCTACAATCATCTTATTTGATAGGAAATAAATGAAAGCTAAGCTTTATTACATTAATACCCTACAAAATAAAATACTTTTTCTCCTATCTCTTGCAATTAAAACTATTAATATTAATTAATTTGTTATCCATAATGTCAATATTTTATTGAAAATAAGTTATATTATTTTTTAAAATATTATACCAATTCTTTTAATTTTTATTAATTTATATTATTCACAAATACTTACAAAAATAAAAAATAAAATAAAATAAACTTTATCAACCGTCTATGATTTTGTCCAAGGGGTACTTATTAACGCAAATTTTTTTATCAAAAAAAAAAAAAAACAAATTTCATTTGAAGTGGGCCCTACAAGAAAAATAATTTGAGAATATAAATCACGTAATCAACTGTAATACCAAATTGGTCCAATTATGGCATTTGAGCCAAATATCGCCAAAGCACCCAGATGAAAAATGAAAATAGACCTTGTACGTCATCGTTTTGCCACTCCGAGCAAAGCGTTTTTCTTTCTGCATTCATCGCTAGGGTTTAAGCTAATAAAAAAAACGTTCACTAGGGTTTATGTCTGCCTTCTAACTCTACAGTGGCGGGAAACAGAAAAGGAATTTATCCAACAATTGTGTTTATATAATAACCTTTGCACGATTTCTTTTCGCTTTCAATTCTTTTAAACTCAATTAATTTACAGTTGAATTCTTGTACCTTTATATGTTTGATCGAAGAAAGTAGCTAATGTGATGCATTTTGAATCAGTTTATCAGTTAATTTCTCAAGAATGTATTCTTGTACCTTGTATTTCTTACCCTTAAGAAAAAGATTGTTTATTTTCTCCCATTTAATGAGCGTATCCAGTTCTTGTTCTGCTGTTCAAGATGTTGACTCTTTGTCAGATGATTATGCAGCGCCGGAGATGGTTAATTACAGTGAGCTGCAGCATAGAATGCAGAGGCATGCGACCTCAGGTAGCATTAAAAAAGCCCTCGAGACTCTTAATTTCATGAGGAATAATATTCCAGGGAAACCGACTGTCTACGACTATAATTCAATGATGAGATGTTATTTTAGGTCAGAAAATGTGGCGATTGACGAATTGTTTGAGGTTTATATGCGGATGAAAAGATTGGGACCATATCCGAATTTGTTAACTTATCACACACTTTTGAATGGGAGTATTTCTGTTGGCGGGTTCGAATATGCTATTTTGATTACAGAGGAAATGGTTGCCAGTGGGCTTTTGCCTTCCTATACAGTTCTTTCAAAATTGTTCAAGAAATTGTTGAAAGTAGAAAGGCTAGTGGATGCTGCTTTGGTGCTGGACATCATGTTGAGGGCCAACTCCAATCCAAGCTTGTATGATATGAGTACCTTGATCCAAGGATTCTGCAAAGCTGGGATGATTCAAAAGGCATATTCGGCATTCTTGGCACTGTCAGGGAAGGGATACTTTTGCAGAGGGTGTGTTTACAATCCTATATTATGGGCTTTATGTAAGTCTGAGCAGAGTTATGCCACTTTAGCATTTTTTGGTTTGTTAAAAAAGAAAGGTTTTTTGTACTCTATTTACTCCTATACTGCTTTGGTTTATGCTTTTAGTAAGGAAAGGCTGTGGGATGAAGTTTTTCATTGTTTAGATGAAATGGAAAATGTCGGTTGTGAACCTAGTTTGGTAACTTATACTATAGTTGTTAAGTCTCTCTGTGATGACGGAAAGTTGGATGAGGCATTGACCATTTTGGGAAAGATGGAAGAGAAAGGATGTGATCCTGACCTAGTTACATACAATATAGTTCTCCGTGAACTTTGTCATCAAGGTAGGGTAGTTGAAATTGGTGATCTTGTTCGAGTTATTGCTCAAAAGGGGTTGTCGCCAGACGTGTATACTCATGCTGCTTTAGCTGGAGGCATGTTGAAAAGTGGCAAGGTGGAGACTGCGAATAAGCTGTTGCTTGATATAATTTTAAGAGGCTGCTCTCTAGATGATGCGGTTTACAATATATATCTGCATTCCATGTGCTGTAGTGGCCGTTCAAAAGAAGCTTTGTCTACAACGCAGAGTTTGATGGAGAAGGGTTTTAGACCTAATAACATATCTTACAACACTATTCTGAAAGGATTATGCAAGGAGAAAATTTTGGATGGAGCTCTAGAGTTATTTGACCATGTCAACTGGCCTAACAATGGGCCTGATTTGATTTCCTTCAATACAATTTTGTCTGCTGCGTGTAAATTGGGAGATTCGTCCATGATCCGGCGGATTTTGCGGCGGATGGAACATGAAGGAATAAAATTTGATGTTGTAAGCTCAACATGTCTGATTCAGTATTACTGTACAATTGGGAAAATCACGGAATGCTTGGAGCTTGTGGAGTCCATGGTTATTAAGGGTCCTCAACCTAGTACAATCACTTTTAACACCCTTCTTATTGGCCTCTGCAAGAATCGACTACTTGAACTAGCAGAAAAAATGTTCAACTATTTCAAAGGGATTGGCGTTTCACCTAATACAACTACATATAATATTCTAATGTGGGCTTCCATAAAAGAAGGCAATGATTTACTGGTATATGAGCTTTCAAGGGATATGTATAGGCAGAAATTGAAGCCAGATGTTGGCACCCATGGTTGCTTCATTTATAGCATTTGTAGAGAAGGTAAGATATTGCTTGCCCTTCATCTACGAGACCAATTGCGAGAGAATGGAATTCGTCCTAATATTTTCATTTATAACACAATAATGAAAGCAATGTTCATGAGAGGAATGTTTTGGGAAATCATCTCTCTGTTTAAAGACATGGCCATGGATGGCTGTGAACCCAATGAAGGTTCCTTTGACATGTTGAGACGAGCAAAGACAAAAGGTTGGATGAAGAGTTTCCCTAGAGCTGTACAAATTATTGAGTTTGTCATGCGTGGTAGCTAGTGCCAGGAATGGAAGACAGCAGGATTATACAGAATGACTATTGAAGTTGGATCTGGTAACCTTGCTTCATTATGAAACCTCCAGATGCTCTCCCTGAGAATATGCTTTGGCTGAAGATTTCCGGTAATCATGGTCTGCAACAGGTAATAAATTTCTTAATGGAATGGGGGTTTAAGGATGAACATATTTGTGTTTTATATGCATTCACCGTCCTAATATCTGGAGTTTGATTTTGAATCCTCAGTAGAATTTTGGAAAGACTCCAGAAGAATTTCTACATGTAGAAGTTATTAATCATAAATATGTCTTACTGATTGATACTCTTCTCCTCATGTTGTTTTTCCTGGTTATTGATTCCAGATTTTCACCCGCATGGAAGGTGGCATGGATGCATTGACTTTCAACAGCCTGTGGATTTGACTCGAAAGGTTTTCTGATGATGCCTTCTGCATCTTGTGGGATTTATCACTGTGAGTCTTCTGCTTAATCTATGCCTTTTTTTTTTTTTTTTTTATGTTTTTTTAAGCATACATGAAGGGGCAAATACTGTCTGGAGCTCATGTGCATGTTTTCCTTAATATTATGCATCCGATGAAGTCTTCTTGCTACTTCAGTTGATCAGTCACTAATAGATGGTGAATCTCTAGTTGCTGACTTCATCTATCTTCTACTATCTATAAAATAGAATTTGTTTACCCAACTGCCTTTTTTGTGTCATGTAATTAACATAATATCTTTCTTGAATTGCTAAACCAAACTATCATAGTTACTTCTTCATACAGCTTGTGTTGGATTGGCAAGTTCATTGCTGTTTCTGTGTCGAATTGGGCCTTGGGGTGGGTTTTCATGGGGTATATCTGAAGAAGATGGAGTTTATTCCCCAGTCTTCCTGTCAGAGTTTCTGATTTTCTATTTAAAGCTATAATGTGTGGTTTGCCATTGTCAGTACTGCAGTATTCTACAATTGCATCATGATCTATGAGTTTATCACTTATAGTTTGATGTTATTTGCAATTTTCTCAGACTATTATGAGGATCTGTATCTTTATGGCGTATTTCCCTTATATTATTTTAATTAATTGTGTTTTCAGGTCGAACTTCATCCTGAGGAAATTCAGTCAGTACGATATAACTGTGAAGATTGATCCAGTGGTAATTATCCCCTATTTGGATCCTATTTTGACTCATAACTTGGAGCGTCTATATTAGCATTAGTGACTAGTGATAGTCGAAATCACCTTCATGTTCAACCTTGGGAGGATATTGCTAGTGGCTATAGGGCTGCTGCCTTAGCAAGGATGTTGACCCCTTAGCGGGTGTGGCAGCACATAATGAATGAAGCTGATCTGCTTGTTCCGAGGCCCATTTCCACACAAGCCATGATTGTTATTATCCCCGTTTCTGGAACTAGTATATCACTATTGAGTATATTAGATTTTCTTACGCCATTATGATTGCAAGAAAAGGCTGACAGATAGTAAAAATTAAGAGAAGCGGATGAACATAGACAGCGTAGAACCTTCGGTGCATCACTATTTGATTTATTAAGACGACTACTTTTATTTCTATTGCTGATGTAACTGATCGATAAAATGATTGAACTACATGGATTTATTAGTGAATCCTACCATTGAAAGCAATCACAAAATCAATTGAAAGGAATACAAAATAAAATAGTCAACATTTTGGCGTTCTAGCATTATGCAATCACTTGTACTCCAGTATCATACGTGTCTCCAGGCTTCCAGTTTTGTGGTATGTCATTGACTGGAACGACCCATTTCTCATCTCCATTTTCGTCACTAAATAGCATCCTTATCGACAGAGGTCCACTGGGAGGTGAAGTGGTCGTCCATACTGCTCCGTAAGTACGATCCAATAGTTTGCATACATAACTTTGTGTCTGCATATTTGAAATGCCAAGTTAGTTTTTGCATAGAGAAACTGGTAATCTTATATTCATGCCCTTCTTTTCTTTTTTTTTTCTTTATTTTATTTATTTTTTTATTATTTTATTTTATTTTTTTGTCATGGAAAATCACAGGTGTAGGAGAGCTCAGAAATGTCAACTGCATATTAATAGATTCTGAGTGATACCTCACATAGTTGCACTGCAGTTATGTCGCTTTTGCCTTGTTGATTCCATATCACGAAGGCCAGATAATGAGGGTAATTGCTGTTTTCATCTATCTTAATCGTAATATTTTTGTTTGGATAGATGCATGGAACCCTGTACATATACATGAATTAGTTAGTATCATTAGCTTCTGATATATGAAGCTTAAAGGTAAGATACAGAGAACATGATTGGGAAAAGCTTAAATGCAATTAGAAGAGGACGACCAAAAAAGCTCCAGGTCAATAGTTCATGAAATGGGATGCTTAAGGAAACTGGAGAATTATAATGATTCATATGGTGGGGGGAAAAATTAAAAAACATTTATTTGGAACATTAGATGTAATAAGTTATTAGGAGTGATTGTACTAAATTATTACGTAGAACCGAGATGCAATATGTTTTGAGACATGTCCATCTTCATCAAGCATAGTGACAGTACCGTCTGTACTCAATATCTACGATCCCAAATGCTAATAGAGTTGCAGCGGCATCTGCATTATGAGCCATTCGACCAAAAGCCCGTCTGCTGAGAATGAAGTCAGTGCGATCACTCGCACCCTGGTCAGTTATGACTACGGTAACTCCTTTGTCAGAACAGTAGTTACCATTGGTACACCTCACCTGATAACGCAAGAAATAGTTCGCATTAAAATCATTATTCCATTAGACAGTCAATAAGAATTGCATGTTCATGTTCCTTTAGAAGATATTTACCTGGTAGCAAGCACCGCATCCTACCCCATCCCGATAGAGATCCGATGCAGCAGATACATCTCCACCATTAATTGTTGCCCCCAATGTACCGTAGCCACATTGTCCAACTGCAAATTTTGTCAAATGCAAAATCACATTTTAATTAAATATCGACAAGCATTTGTTGATACAGTTTTTTGGTGTATGGCATTGTCTGTATGCATTCAACTGGATGATGTCATCAAGGTCCCAATCCAACCCTAGCAAACCAGTTACTAAGATGTAAGAATATGTCCCATTATATAGGTTAGGTTGGTTCAGTAATTCCCTAATTGATAAGTGATGAGGATTCATTACGCTCTCCCAATGCCCTCATGCTATTTGGGCCCCTTCGTGCCAGTTGTACCTTGGCACTCATACACCAGTCTCACCTCTAATATCAATTTTCTAATGGTGGATTGGGTCCGTGACATTTGCTGACAGTAGAAAATGTATGTAATAAAAATTCTATTCATGCCATAGAAAATTCTTGATATCTCACTTTCTGTTCCGTTATCATCAGAATTCGGGTAATGAGCAGCCCTCGATTGGATGAAGCAATCCCTGCATGGAGCAGCGTTTGCCAGACTTCCCAAGAAGAGAAAAGCTGCTAAGGAAATATTAACAAAGATTGGAAGACGAGCCATTGCAGAAAATAGCAAGAGGATCAGACAATAGAGAAGGAAAGAAGACAAGATTGTGTGCAAGAACTGGACATCCATTCTGGTATTTATAGTGCAATGAAAGCTACATGCCAACCTCATAAGGCTGGTAAGACTTCGGACTTTGACAAAATAAACCTTGAAAGAAAGGAATCTTGCTATAGTTTGTATCTCAACGAGATTTCAATTTCTTGTTTTTGGAATGTCAAAACCATGGACCATCTGTTCAATGTGATTTAGTGCATAAGTATTTCTGATTAAGATGGCCAAGTCAGAGACAAATATTTTCCAAATGTTTGAACATTTGGTATGTAAGAGTTCTGCTGTGATCATTACAAGATTACGTCAAGGTTATCGCATTGACAAGCATAATTTGATTTGGAGTCTGTATTCAGACATATTCTTGAATCTTAACCCACTAAGGCATTTTGCTGCAGCAGCCTAACACAACTTGGCCTGCATCCCTAAGTTTTTCCCCTTTTTTTCTCTTTTCTTTTCTTTTCCTTTCTTTCTCTTTCTTCTTCTTCCTTGTTGGAAACGTTGAATATATACCTTTAGGCATTTGTCTGCTTATTTTAGGGAAAAAAAATAAAAAGGAAAAAAAAACGTATTATTTCCTTGTGTGAAATCAATAAATTACAAAAAAATGTATTTACACACGTGGAATGCACTGTTAGAACAATGTCTTAAACTAAACCATTATCAAGATGGATATGAAATTAAGAGCAATTGCAGACAACATATCAATATGGATGCGATGAGAAAGAGTTTATATTATGAATGATTTTGTTGGATTTTATTAGTTTGATTTGCATATTACATAATCAGAAAAAAAAAATTACTTTCATAGAAATATAAAGTGTTTTGAACAAGCACCACACTTTTTCACAATTATCCCAGAAAATTTTAATTTTTGATTCTCATACCTTATAAGATATATAAAAGAAGACCTAATTTGTCTAAATGTATCGGGTGCACCATTGAGAGTGTCAATCTTTATTTAATTTATGGATACACCAAATGGTGTACGGGACAAGTATCAAAGGCATGTCAAGTTTAACACAATATTCGATATGTATAAGAAATGTCAATTTTAAAATGACACTACATCATAGTTTAGAAAAATTAATTTCAAAATTGCAATTTTTATTAAATCATCCCAAGGTTGGAGGTCTCATCTTTACATAATGAGATTTGTACTGTGCTCACGTGGCATGATTCCTATTACATGATACAACACAAATGTTAAATTTTATTGGATAACATGAGAACACTTGTTAGCCAGTATTATCTCAATGTTTTGGCAACTTTGCACAAAGAAAAACATATTAAAAACAAACACTACAACAAGTCTTGTCTCAATCTTGTGATAACTATATGAACTGAGGAAACACTGAGGAAAGAACATTTTGACAGCTACACGAATTGAGGAAACACCAAGGCAATGTATGGCCAGCAGACATTATTAGTGGTATGTAACCAAATATTCTTATTTTGAACGACAAAAGTGTGCTAAAGCTTTCTTGCCCCAAAGAGAAGGGAAACAAAGATTGAAAATGTAGTATAAGTTAGGTGCTTTTCCACTAGAAGAAAATGCGAGTACACAACCATCTTTCTTCTCAAGGGGAAAAAGATAAAAACGAAACAATTTGCACATTTGTGAAATCTATCAATTTACTAAAAGAAAGTTTCAAATTTGGGGGGCTCTCTCTTAAAGAATATGGAGTATGCCTGTGAAAGACGCCAAAATAGACCACTTTGGATCCCCAGCCCAAATTATGTTTTATCTTGTATTTTATTACTATGAATTCATGGTCAAGTGTATAACATCAAAATTTATCAAAAAAAAAAAGTGTATAACATCAACAATCTTATGTTTTTATAAGGAAACATTTAATACACGAGGTATGCATTACGGCACAGAATAAAAAATGAAATACTATTTTGGAATAAGGGGTCTTATGGGAAAATATACTGCCCATTGCAAGAAGGGGTTTCGCTAGGCTTATTTAAAACATCTTATAGGATATTACACCTTTTAAGATGTGTTTTTGAAGCTTATAAAAAGTTTAATTTTATTTTAAAAATAAGTTGCTAAATTGTTTGAATAAAAAAAAATGTTAGAGCATATAGGATATTTGTAATGGCAATTTTTTAGTCAAGATAACTAAAATTGAAGTAACATGTTAAGATTCTACAAATAAGATAAGAACTAATTAGTTTCCTAATAGAACTTTTCAAACCCTAACAATTTATTGTCAAAGCTAGTGAGAACTTTTTTAAAAAGTTTTACTGAACACTCCATGACATCTGCTCACCCAAACAGACTAAGCTTACTAAAAAACATCTAATAAGTTTCTGCATCTTACAAGACGGTTTTGAAATTAATAAATGTTGGATCTTACTTTCAAAATAAGTTTTAAAATCCTTGCACAAAATAAGATTGTTTAGCTTATAAAATGTTAGCAATTAAAATGGTTAAAAAAATTTTAAGTTATCAACTTTTACTTTTTAAAAAATGCTTACAAGATTCTAACATCTTATTTTGAGAATCAATAAAATTTTATTTAAAAAATTTTATCAAATACTTCATCACATCTTATAAACTCTTAAATATCTTACGATATATTTTGAAGAGCTTATAAGCTCACCCAGACTACCTCGCTAAGTTAGCCATGACATGGGACCATTTTTGAAATTCAGAAATATCTATAGCATTTAGAAATTCATATAAGCACAAATGATATATTGATAGAATCGAATGATCTTAATTAATAGGGATAATTACCTCTAAATCCCTGAGGTTTATTATAATTATCAAGACACCCCTTAAAGTTTGAATAATTAATATTACACCTCTTACTGTACTGTTCAACTAATGCATAATTACAATCACATCCGCTAAAAGAATGCACATATTGTAATTACACTTTCTGAATGTATGCATATATTAAAATTATACCCCCTTTGTTTAGGAGATCTACTTGTATTGTTTAGAATTTCTAAAGAGGAGTGTAATAAAAAATATCCAAACCTTAAAAGGTGTAATGAAAATTATTCAAATCTCAATGGATATTTTCATAGTTATATCAAATCTCAGGGGGCGTTGAGGTAATTATCCTTAATTAACAAGCATGATTTGACGAAATCTTAGAGGAGATTGATTGCTACATGTCCGAAGGGTGAAGTTTGCGATTTCCGTGACTAACACAGAAAGAGAAAAAAGGATTAAAAAAAAAATGAGTCTTGATCTCGTACAGTTCTATACACTGCGTTTTGTTATTGTTTTAAAGTTTAAACCAATAAAGTTGCTGCCTGCCGGTATTGAGATGCCTTAGAACTGAAGCAAGTACGTCGGAGAAATTCTGAGAAAAGCTGAAGGTTTCCAATTCAAGAACCTCGACATGTAAATCGAGATCAACCATTGAAATAAAGCATGAATTATTGTATCGTATAGGCAAAGGCAAGCAATTTGGGTTACCAGCGCCCACGCGGCCACTGTGGGTACTGGGTATAACCTCATTTCTGCGAAAAAGTTGCAAATTTTCAGATTTGGGAAATTGTAGCGTGTCTCGTTTCTTGTTCCTTCTGGTAATACAATTCCTTTTTTTTTTTTTTT